>JAXIVD010001739.1:27500-75000 GCA_036785275.1 Cancer borealis
TGGAATTTATTAGTAGGTGTGTGACAAATAGAAGTTCTGAGGTCATTCTGAGGTTGTATTTAGCGTTAGTTAGACCCCACCTAGATTATGCAGCTCAATTTTGGTCCCTTTATTATAGGAAGGATATGCTCCTTGGAGGCAGTTCAGAGAAGAATGACCAAGATGATTCAGGGGCTGAGAAATTTACTTACAGATGCTTACAGATGCTTACAGATGATCTTCTGGAAGAGGCTCTATTCGTGAGCCTGTACCTCCAGCTCTACATCCTGTCTCTCACACGTTTGTCCCGTGGTGTGATGGCTTGGTGCAGTGGATATATGTGCCCTATAATTATATTTTTGTTCCTGATTTCTCCAGAACTTGTCAAGTTGTTTTTTCAAATGCAGCCACTGCAGTGGCTGCATTTGAAAAACAACTTGACAAGTTCTGGAGAAATCAGGAAATTATTCAATTCACCAGACTTCTGCCCATTATGAAGAACTTGTCATATGAGGAGAGGCTTAGAACACTGAATTTACCAGCATTGTCATACAGAAGATCAAGAGGTGACATGATAGAAACATTCAAAATTCTCAGTGGTACATATGACAAGCAATGCAGTGAGAAAATTTTTCAAGAACGGGAAGAGAGTATAACAAGAGGAAATTCCAGGAAATTATTCAAGCCAAGATCTAGAATGAACATGAGGAAATACTCCTTCCCCTGCAGAATAATCGATATGTGGAACTCTCTGCCAGAATGGGTGGTAAACCAGACATCATGATGTCTGGTTTACCACCCATTCTGGCAGAGAGTTCCACATATCGATTATTCTGCAGGGGAAGGAGTATTTCCTCATGTTCATTCTAGATCTTGGCTTGAATAATTTCCTGGAATTTCCTCTTGTTATACTCTCTTCCCGTTCTTGAAAAATTTTCTCACTGCATTGCTTGTCATATGTACCACTGAGAATTTTGAATGTTTCTATCATGTCACCTCTTGATCTTCTGTATGACAATGCTGGTAAATTCAGTGTTCTAAGCCTCTCCTCATATGACAAGTTCTTCATAATGGGCAGAAGTCTGGTCGCTCTCCTTTGTACGTTTTCAATTACTTCGATGTCTTTAATTATGTAAGGATTCCACACCTGGTTTGCATATTCCAAATGGGGGCGAACAAGAGCAACAAAAAGATGTTTAAAAATTTCTGCGTTTAGGCCAGTGAAAGTTCTTATGATTCGAACGATCTTATTGCCTTTATTAATTTTCTCGGAGAGATGTTCTGAAAATTTTAGCTTATCATCAATAATTACACCAATATCCTTTTCCGCTTTTGACCTTTCTACTGTATTTTCAAGATATTCTCTCTCCCTTTCTTCAGTTCCTCCAATTTTCATGTACCCTACAAAGATAGGTTAAAACGTCTTAATCTCTATTTTCTAGAGAGTAGGAGGGCAAGAGGTGATATGATTAAGGTTTTCAAATGGGTAAAAGGAATTAATAAGGGAAACATGATCAGGTTTTAGAATTTAGTAGTCAGGATAGGACACGTGGAAATGGGTACAAGCTAGAAAAACTTAGATTCAGGACAGACATAGGTAGATATTGGTTAATTAAAAGAGTCGTGAACGATTGGAATAGGCTGGATAGACACGTACTTAGTGCCGAGTCAATAGGTAGCTTTAAAAAGACGGTTGGATGAGAGTATGGATAGGAATGACAGGTGGGATGGCTAAATATTGGTTTATTTCAAGGGTAGGGGATAAGGAACTGCCTCGTGTAGGTAATTAACTGGCTTCTTGCAGTCTCCTCATTTCTTATGTTTTTATGTTCTTAATTGTTGTTGGAACTGTGTGGGAAGACGAGTAGGCTACAAGGATGATTGACGCGGTGAAAGAGTTTCTGAAGAAAATGTGGTATGATAGATTTAGGAGCAATGGAGTGTATATAGAATATTTTGTTTCTTTTTTTCAGTTTTTTTCCCCCTCACAGGAGCTGCTACTACAAATGTCACATGTGGAGTTAAGATCTAGATCAAGATCAAGAATAGGTCAGTTGTAAACAATGTCGGTGACTTTACGACCAAGAGTGTCTTTCCTTCCCATATTTTTGCTTTTCATGTTCGCTAAGCTACCTCTAGCTACCACTGAAAACAACCAGCTTGAAGTGATGAATGAACAAGAACTGAGGCAACTTATTGCTGACGAAGACTACGTGGTGGTTCTCTTTAGTAAGTGTTACATGTTAGATTGCCCTCAGACTTTCGATAAATTCTTGCAGTATAAAAAATAGATAAAATTGCAGTTTAAGCTATTACACCTATTCGCGTCTTTATTTTCCCGTATTGCCAACAAGTTTGGGGATCACTTGAGAAAGTGGGTGGGGGAAGCAAATAGGCCATATTTTATGGCACTCCGAAAAAAAATTAAGGTGAAAACCGAAATTTTTAGTAGAAAAATATAAAAAAGCTTAAATGGTAAATTTGCATAACTACTGCTCGTCACCGATCTTCTACTTCTTATTCCTATAACAAACAAGCTGGGGGACCACTTGGGAAAGCGGGATTTTGTGGGTGAGGGAAGCAAATATAGTTCATTTATGGCACTCCGGAATAAATCTAAGGAGAAAAAAATTTTTTGTGGGGAAAAAATATATAGAAAAGCTTATATAATCGAACCAGAGCCCTCCACGAAACAAGCCTAACCTAACCTGAACTGAACTCCCTTAAAAACCTCTAGCTTGGGGTGACGAGTCTCCCAGATCACCCCAGCCTAATTTAACCTAACATAATCAAAACAGAATTCACGTAATAACATTTTAACTGGGGGAGGGTAAGCCCCTCAGACCCCATCAACCTAACCTAAACTGAACTCGCGTAAATACCTCTTAGCTGTGGGATAAGCACCTTCAGACCTCCAACCTGTCACGTAATATTCATAATGAAATCACTTAAAAACCTAGATGGGATTTAAGCCCCCATAGTTAACCTACCTTAACCGAGCCTCCTAAATAGTGAAGATGGGTACATTTTAAGTGATATCAAAATGTAGTGTTCAAATATATAAACTGTTCACTAAGAGGAGAAATGGTGTCCAACATTCCTAAGATCCGCTATCCATCATGGCCACTCTCACTATGACCTCTCATCTACCTAACCTAATCTAAACTAAACTCATGTAATAAGCTTTTAAATTAGGGGGCAAGCCCTCCTAGACCCCCAACTTAACAAAACCTAAATTGAACTTACGTAAAAACCTTTTAACTGGGGAGTAAGCCCCTCCAGATCCCTCTAACATAACATAACCTTGCCTAGCCGGGAAGTTTCGCCTCCCCCTGGATCCCCTGATCAAACTAAATGAACCATACAGATCAACTGATTTGAAATTACGATAAATACCTTAATTAGAATTCAATGTTCAAGCCTCCGAAAAAAGTTCCTTTGAAGTCTGACACTATAGCAGTTCCACTGTTTTTTATCCTTTTGGGGGGTAATTTTTGGTATCTATTACAATACCACTGATGTTTTTTCAATATGAGCTTGTATGGCAACTAGGACATTCGGCTGTCCTCGGTAAAACACTGTATGAATGTAGTAAATCAATTCTTACATTATCTTTGGAATGAAAATTCACAATAAAATTCACAATAAAATCCTAATAGTTATAGGTGCAACCACTGCACACAGAATCCGGGAAATTGTCTGCTGCGACTGCCATATTGAGACTAGAAAGGATTTTACAGGCTACATACATATATGTGCATTTGTTTGATTGGATAAAAAGAGATGAAGGCTTTTTATTGGATAAAGGGCAACCAAACATCATAGATTGTCACACCATGTAACTTATATAGGGTAGTGGCCTCGGTTTTCGTATGCCTCAGTTTTTATATGATTTAAGTTTTCGATGACTTGTTCGATGTTATTTAACTTCGTGTTCAATTATTGTCAGTAAGAAATCATATTTCTCTTCCACGTTCTCTAGTTCCTCCATTTTCATCCTGTCAGTTTCGTTGAAAAGCTTCTTAATTTCAGTATAGTTTGCTTTTGCATAATTCTTTCTTTACCTTTTATATGATTCCTCTTGTTTGTTTTCCATATCTGCCTTAGTCTCAATTTCTAGGACCACACGGTCATTCCTTTCAAATTTGTTGTCAAGGGAGAGTAGAGTGCAGCATTTTTTTTTTTCTACACCACATCTGAGGTGCCGGTAGGCTTCAAGAAGGCTAGTGGATGGCCCCCACCCATTAGTGGCGCAGGTTTACATTTTTTTTCATAGTGAGGCCTTGATTTCGTTCTCTCTGATGTTGAGAGAGAGAGATGCTATTGCTGTCATGCCCTCAAATGCATATAACATTGAGTCCTGTTTGAGGACAGTATATGGGAGCAATTTGGGTAATCTTTGGCCACTCAGCAGTAATACCAAAGAAAAGTGGTCAGCAGATATCAAGACTCGAATTCAGGATCCTAGGTTCACATGTCCGAATGCTAACCACTGTACTACTGCCTACCCTTATGCATGTGTGAATGTTCTGATGATTGTCAATATTTTGAGTGAAAACATTACCTTCCTATTGTGTCAACAAATTTTCAAGGACTCATGTGAAACAATTACTACGTATATCATTTAATGTAAAACTATGTATTGAGAATATTGCTATTTCAATTGTATTTTGCCATTTATATAACTTGCATGTAAATGAGATAAATACCACACCGCAAGAATTCCATGATTCAAAAAATCTTATATAAAAAGCAAGCCAATCCTTGCTTCAGTATGAGACACTTATTGAATAACAGTAGTGTGGTATGGCTGCATGGAGACCATTTACTAGACTATCCGTGCTTACAGTTCCCACTTTCCAAATGTTTTCTCATCAGTATTTCAGGTCTTTCTCTTTTGTTCTACAATCATACAATACAGGTGACCTTGCCTGTAGACTCCTTCCCTTAATTAATAATCTAGCTGTTATACAGAAGTATTACAAATTTGAGACTTTCCCCAACTTTCAGGTAATGATGCTGACTGTACAGGAAGATGTGAAGAATTGGAGGATACCCTTGCCTCTATCAGGGAGGATGTAGTGGAGGCACTTAATGCTTGGGTGGTGCGCAGTCACTCTCCAACACTCTCCATAGAATATGGTCTCAACACAAAGGTGCATTTTACATGGCTGTATTCCCTCATAGAGAACGTTTTTACAGAAAACAAGGGAAATCATATATAAGCAATTTTGTGAACAAGCAACTAGATGTGATATGCTAAGGGTTGTATGTAGTATATACATGTAACTATTTATATATAATCTTGATAATAAGTCAAGTTGGTCCAAAATGTACAGTGAAGGAAAATTTTACTTGTTCCTAAATCAGACATGTTCTTGATTTTAATTTGAGACTTGATAAGGGTAAAAAAGTATTATTTTTAAAAAAAGGTTCACTCACTTGCTGCTCATTACAAAGTCAGACGATAAAATTAAATCCGAAATGGGTAATATTAGCTAATTTTCTGAGGTGTTTTGATACTTCTTTAGTATCTGACTTAACACCATGATACCATATTTCTTCAATTGACCATGAAATTAAAAAAAATAATGAAGTAATAGAATGTGTCCAGGGATACATTTACTTAGGACAAAGAATTGGCGCAAGTCCAGATCTTGAAAAAAAATCAAAAGATAATAATAAATGGGATAGAGTGCTTTTTGTAAACAATAACATTTTATGAAAAGTAATCTCTCACTATCACTAAAGAGAAAAGTAAATCAGTGTATCTTATCTGTTCTAACATATAGATCTGAAACCTGAAGTATTACGAAAGCCCTGGAATGAAAACTTCAAAGTGCTCAAAGGGGAATGAAGATAATTATGCTTGGCAAAACATGGAGTGATAGGAAGAGAGTATCACGGATTAGTGAGCAGAACAAAGTTGCAGACATCTTAACCACAATTAAAAGAAAAAAGTTGACATGGGTCGTACATGACATGACACAAAGAGATAATAGGTGGACTGTCAGACTAAGCAACCCAGAGATGGTAAAAGAAGCAGGGCAGTAGAGAACTAGATGGAGAGATAAGAAGTTTTGTTTGAATAACCTGGAATAGATTAATAGCTGATAGAGATGAGTGGATAACTTTAGGTAAATCCTTTGTCCTGCAGTGAATTCATAGAAGCTGATGATGATGATGAATATTATAATAAATGAGGTTAATACGAGGTATAAAGTTGCGAGATTGCCACAAGTATAGCTCCTCAAGGATATTAGGAAGAAAGTTTAGCAAGAAGAGGTAGCCTTTATAAAGGTGGTCATTTTGCTTAGCCCCACCTTCTTGTACTGTTATTACGCCTGTTCTGGTGGAAAAAACAAGGAGAGAGCAGCGAACATCATGTTTCTTATTTTATTTTAACCTGACTATTCCCACTAGAGCACAGCCTTGCCATTGATAGTGGCCTCATAGTGGTAAAAAAGGGGAACAGGAATTAGGAAGGTAATTAGTTGAGAGTTTTAAGGAAGAAGGTTAGATGTTATAGTGGTACAAGAAACCTGTGTAAAAGGTTGTTGAGTGATATTGTATGGTGGGGAGTGAGAGTGAAGTATGGTAGATGTAAGGAGGAGTGGTGTTGTGTGGAGTGGATGACAAAAGTAAGGGAAGGGGAAAGGAAGGGTGTGCATTCCTAATGTCTCCGAGGATATGGGAAGGCATAGAGGCACATAGATTGAAGAGATCTAGATTAGTGTGGGCAATTGGGAAGGTAGGAATAGTGAAATCTGCATGGGTCTATGTGTATGCACTTGTAAACGCCAAAAGCAGAAAAGGGAGGGAGATTAGGAAGTTTTGGAATTGTGTGAAATAGTGACTGATAGAGATTGGAGTAGGAAGCAATAGAGTAGTATTGATTGTAGATAACAATGGAAGGGATAGAAATGATAAGGTATCAGGTATGATATAAAAGTGGGGCATGAACGGAGTGAATGAAAATGGTGAGTATTTGGTGGACACATGTGCTGAAAGGGGACTTTTCTTAGCAAACATCATTCTTTAGCTTAAAATTATAGACAGGTACAGTCGCCCAAATACATGATGGCGCATAATTCAGATTGTTTCGTTCTGGCGACATCTGGCAACTGCATCCAGTGATCTCAATATATACGGCCGCCATGTTATTTAGTTTTAGGGCAATATCATAACCGACATTTCCTTATAATTACATTATTAACGCACTCTGAGTGGTACGTCGGCATCATAAAACGATTACTTACCAATTTATAGATTTTTTGATCGCCCTTATTAATTATTTTCATTCGTTTGTGCAAAAAAAACAACTATAACAGAGGCCTTCATGTTTTCGGCATTAATTGATATCACCTAATTTTACACATCATTTGACAGAAATATGCCTTAAAATTGCATACATCATATTTGTTTTGTTGGCAAAAAAATTTTTTTTTCACTTAAAATATTCTAGAACGAAATAAAACTATTGTATTTTCAATGTTTGAAGATTCAGTATCTTTTTACTTAAGCCATCCTTAAAAATTGTTTTTCAATTTTCGTCTTCAAAGAAAATTTAAAAAATATGAAGAATTTATTGCTATAACTCAAATATTTTTTAGATTATAGCGATAAATTCTTCATAATTCTTCATTAAAACCCATTTTTCATTCACCATAATAATGCAAATTATTGTTCAAAAACAGTATTAGGATAATGTAGCCAGTATTTAAAGACGACAATAACAGCTTTGTTAGCAGTATTTCATGTTACTAGTATTTGATGACGTCATCGTGCGCAAACGGTTGAACATTATATCATAATTTAAAGACAATATATTAATTACAGCCTATTATTATTATTTGAAGCTATATAGATTATAACCTATTAACAGTATTTTCATTATATAAGGATACATTGATTATAACATTATTATTGTCATTATATAAAGATATATTAATTATAATATTATTATTATCATTATTCAAAGATATATTAATCATAACATATTGCAAGATATTTTAAAATATACTAATTATTGCCTATTACTAACCGTTATGTGAAGACTATGAGTAATAATTATATCTTGTTACGTTAATAGCCTATACATAGTTCCCACGGCCGAAGGATCTCCCATGATGCTTAGCGCGGTCCGCCATAGTGAGAGGCAAAACTTCATTGTCGATATCGCGCGAGCTCTACAATAGTATAGATAAACACTACCACCATGTCGTCAAAACCACCGAAAAAGAAGTATATAGATGGTTTGGATAAGCAAACATATGATAGATATATCCAGAAGACAGAATGTATTGGCGTTGACCCCTACGAAGTGCCGAAACAGAAATTTAGTAATGACCATAAATGCCTTCCGGCCATAACATACATATACATTTTAAACTATCTGGTGAATTCGATGAGTGCCTACACATTTGAAGAATTGAGGGCTTTTAAGGTACCCACAGGGACATTAGTTAGGTTAGTGTTACTTAGGTTTGCTTAGGTTAGATTAGTTTTAATTTGGTTTGCTTAGGTTTACTGAAAGAATTTTTTTCCTATTGATTTTGATGGTTTTGAATTAATCTGACTTTTTTGTGGAAATTTTTACCTTGAAAATAATTGCCTGGCATAACAAACAAACATCAGATTAATTAAAAACACATCAAAATCTATCAGAAAAAAAATTACTTTGTCAAAAAAACAGACTGGGTCGTCATACGAATCTTTACCTGAACTTAACATAACATAACCAAAATGAACCAAAACCCTAACCTACATTGACAAATATCAGAACCTTGTTAAAACGAAACTAAACTTTACTTTTCGAAGAGATCTCACAGAAAACATTGAATATCTCACAAACTAAGAATTTGCAACGGAATTTGGATTAAGAAAACCTTATCAAAATGCAACAGGTAATGCAAAAGTACCGCCCTGAATTCTCTAGAGCATTCTGATGAAGATGTAAATTAATACTGGTTAGGTTGCGTTATGGTTATGGTTAGGTTATGGTTAGATTAGCTTTGGTTAGGTACGGTTTGGCTCGATTAGGTTCGATTATATAAGCTTTTTATATTTCATTACCCAAAAGTTAGGCATTTTACTTTAGATTTTTTTCCTGATTGCCATATTATACCCTGAATCTAAGTAAATTTCTCGAAGTAAATTGCTTGACAGTAAATTGCTCAAGAAATAATTTCTCAAACTATCAATTGCTCGACAGTAAATTGCTTAAGAAAATAACCTAACCTAACCTAAATAAAAATTTTTCCATTCTTGATTTTAACTTTTCAATTAACAATAATAGTTATTTTTTTTATGAGTTTTATGTTTTCATATTGTTTTCTAAGTGGCAATAGAAGGATTACGTTACCCAGAAGGTAATCCCAGCATTATACATCTTTCTTGGCAACTCACCCAGTCTTTTCAGGTGTCCAAACCATCTGAGTATTCATATTAAATTATTGTTATAATTTACTTTAAAAATAATGTCCTTTTAGGTAAACATGATAGAAAACCAAGAAAATTTATTGACTTGTAAAATGCAATAGATTAGATCTTAGATTATAAACAAATATTCAAGACATAAATCCATATACATCAATGAATACAAGTATGTAGAAAACTATGTACATGTTTGGGAGACTGCTTTGTGTAAAAATTGAAAATGAAAGTAGTTGAGGAATAATATGGAGATAATATTAGTGTCTTCTCCCGAGCTTATTACTTACATGTCTGATATAATTAAGGTGTTTCCCTATCAAGTCTGTTATTTAATATCGCCTCTGTATATAGACAGTTAGTTACAGTAGGTGTTATGTTATCAATAGTCGGGTTTTAGGACGTTTCTTGACCATCTGTTGTAAGACAATGTTGTTTCTTTGCCATTCAAAATGGCGGCTGACCTCCTGAACCCCGGATGTGTGATGTCACGTAGGAACTTTGTATTGCCAATACCTTAAGGAACGTCCTGCCCGATGACGTTAAGGTCAAGCGAGAGTTTAAATGTAGATTTCATATCATCATAATTCTTAATGGAGAATATTTAAACAATTAATACATATTTTTTTAATATGTATTTGGCTCAATATTTAAAATCATTATGAATAAATAGCATGTATAAATTTTATTTATAAAAGAGAATTTCATTTGACTGAATTTCTCTTTGAGCGAAAAGCTCGATGTCAAAATGCTTCAACAAGTATTCATGAAATATCATCATTAGATGGTTGTTTCTCATAAACTAGACTTAATTATCAATTGTAATTTATTTTTAGTTCATTTACAGTAACAATTCGTGAATATAATGACATTCCTGACAAGTTATAAGGATATTTCATTCCATTTGTTAGGGTTGCCATAATCTAATTTTTGAACGAAAATCTCCGTAAGACGCGACATCATATATTTGGGCGACTGTACACATAGAGAATGAGAGATAAAATGAGTGAGCAGAGGAGTGTGATTAATTACATATCAGTGGACGAGAAATTGAGGAAGAATGTGTTGGTTGTTGTGTTAAAATAAGGCAAAGATATAAGGTAGATGGGAATTTGGTAGGAAAAATGAAAGCAAAGGATGAGTCAGGTGCTGACTAGTGGAAGAACGAATAGGAAAAAAGGTTAAAGAGGAGTATGAAAGGGATTTATGTAAGAAACAGAGAAGCTAGGATGACAGTTAAAGAGGGAGATTGTTTGTGAGGTATTTAGAGTGTTCAAAGATGCTGTGACTATAGCAGCAGCAGAAGTGGTTGAGTATAGAGCTTTGAGGGGTCAGTAATGAGTAAAAGGAGGCTATAAAAAGAAGAGGATAGCATATAATAAAATTTTGCAAAGGAATGTAGAACAAGAAATATGAGTGAGGAGGAGAACTAAGTACAAGTTGTTGAATAGGAAGTTATAGGAGTTCGTGAAAGAGAGGAAAAGGAAAGGAGTTTAAGAGTTTGGTATAAAGTTGCTTAAGAATTTTAATGAATTGTATAAGAAGTTGTTTTGGAAGTAAGTAGAAAAGAGAGGAGTAAGTATGTGTGAGTGTGAGAATTAAGAGAGGAGGGAGTGCATGGAATGCAAAGGAAGAAAAGATTGCAACAGTCTCACTAGACATAACAAGGCTCTCTGTGTGGCTACACTCTATTACTATAATATCTACATATCAGAGACAAAAGGACAGCAAAGTGGAAGGTTCCTATCTACCCACCTCTCCCTCTATCCAAAGCTAGCCAGAAGAGGGAGCGATACCAAATAGTATGGAAAACTACTATGGAATTTGTCTGAGTTTGTCTAGGAAAGTTAAAATACAGGCATAATCTACTGCTATTACTAGCAGTGAAAAAATTATCCAATATTTTACGCAAGCATAAAATATTCAATTTGGGAAGTGACGTTACATGCTAATGCAATTTATTCTTAAACGTTTCAATTGTATTATTGTTAAAACAATTGTGAGTTACTTAGGAGTATTTTTTTTTCAGATTCGTATGAAATTTAGTGTGCGTATGTGTTTGTATCTTAAACATACAATCCTGAAGTTTTATTAAGATATGATTTTCAAATTGATAGAAAAAAGATTTTCACACTGAAAATGACAATAAAGAAAATTTTTATTCTTCTTAATATCTCAACTATTTCTTAATGTATTTGTCTGAAAACAAGTATGGATACGTGCAACTTTTTTTTCATTGTGGCAGATTTTAGTTCTCTCTTTCCATATATGAAAAAACAAATATTTGTTACAGATTTTCGTGTTTTTCTCAAGAAAAAAAAATCTACTGGGATATGGTTACACTATTTTTTTTTTTTAGCAATGTCTCACGATATCTTTACATATACGATCATTTGAAAAAACAAGAAAGATATTGTGCTCCAAATGTCAATAATTTTTGTTTTGAGATATGAGCCGTTTTTTGTTGAAGGGTGTACCATGATGTTTGAATGTCTCTATCTCTTATAAGGATAAGTGTTTAGTATGTTCTTGTACATTTTGTCTCAATTTTTTTTTTTTTTTTTTTACAATTTTAGTTTTGATCTATTTCTTACTACTCTAGCAGTAACTATGGTTATTTTGGAAACTTGAGAATGCATATCATATATACGTACGTAATTTTGAGTAAATAAAAATGTATGGAATAAATGCAATCTGACAGGACCCTTCTATCTAGCGGAGATCAACACTTTATTGGTTAAGGATCTTTTGTGCATATGTATGACACACATTTATAAATTATGGATACATTTAAGCTAGATGCCAATGTCTCCAATAGGTAGAAGTTAAAAAAAAAAGCAGGATGTAGGCAGTCAATCTTTCTTTTATCACTCTAATGCCATTATGTGTAATTGCAGAAAACAGGTGATATAATATTTGTAAGGAAAGGTGTCCCTCTCCTTTACACTGGCCCTTCAGATGATGATGAATACTTGTTGCACTACTTGATCACCAACCCTGAGTCCTCCGTCCATATTCTTACTGATGAGAATTTTGAGGTAAGGCAAGTTATGATTTTAATCACAGACAATGTAACAATCAAATAAAGGTCAGAGACAGTGGCTTTAGGATTAAGGGAGATATGGCAAACAAACAGAAGGAATCATGTAAAAAGAAAAAAAGGAATTATGCAAAAGCAAACTATAATGCAATGAAAGAGTTTTTCAATGGAACTTACTGAACGAAAATGAAGGAACTAAAAGAAGTGCAAGAAATATAATTTCTTCCTAATGATATACAAACAAGGAGTTAAGTTATGTGTTCCATTTTATAAAGTAAAAGAAATAGGAATAGAAAGAGTAGTTTAATGGAAAGTGTGAGAGCTAAAGAGAAAAGAGGTGAAGCATCCTTTTCATCTTCCCTTGTACCTATGTCCTTAACACAAACCCATTCCCCTTTTTTTTTTCGCTTCCTTCTACTTTCATATTTTCCTCCATTATTACCACTTTTGAACCATATATACCCTCAAAATATAAAACCATTAACCAACCCTCTACTCTGAACTCTCTTTCATAAACCAGACTGTCTCCTCCTCTCACCCTCACCCATTCCCATCCACTATCACCAGTCACCTTCTTATATCCCTCCTCCTTGGTTCTTGACTATGGAATAAATATCTTCATATCTCAGCTTGTACTCCGTACTCCAATAACACTCTTAAATTTCTAAAAGACATCCAAAGACAGGTGGGAAGAGTATTCTTCCACATACAATCTGACAGATCTCGCCTAATCATTGTTAATTTAGAACTCCAAGCTCAAGCTATGCTCTCCCTGAAAGACCTTGATGGGAAACGTTTTCCAGTACTGGTAACATTCTCATACCCCATGACATCTGTCCAGTGGGTATCAGGTGGCCCTATTTCTCTTGTGACCTCTTTGAACTGATTGCAAATGAGTATGATATTGCTCCTGCTTTATCATTAAGGCTGGAATCACATATTCACGATTTTGAACCGTGACAGACAACGACGCTTAAATTTTCCAAATCCTGGTCCATCTCATATGAAAATTTAAAAAGTATACGAGACTTACCGTAGGTCAGTTGAAGTATGCTTGTAATTTTACGAAGAAAATCTCCTCTGCTGGGGGTGAGCTTTCATATGAGATACACCATGTCACGCCACGCCGACAGACTTCAAAGCCTACGATCACCCACATGACATGAAATTACAAAATGAATGACAATAACATATACCCAAAAAAGGGTGGGGAGAGGAGGGCATATGAAAACTCACCCCCAGCAGAGGAGATTTTCTTCATAAAATTACAAGCATACTTCAACTGACCTACCGTAAGTCTTGTATACTTTTTAAATTTTACATCATCAAATCTCCTCTGCTGTGGTCGAGCTTTCCTATGAGGTTTTGAAGCCATGTGGGTGTCGTACCTGAAGTGTAACTACTTGCTTTGTGCCCAAGCCAAAACAAGAAAGGAAAACATACATTATGGACATATACATGAGTTTTATTGTGCTCAAGGAACATGGCAATATTTCCCCAAACTGCAGCATTTGTTCCTTTGTGCAGCCCATAACCCCACAAATGACTTGAGAAATAACTTCATAAAGACATCCTCTTGGATCCCAAACCACAAAATAAATAATTGAACATAATTGAACATATACAACATGTATACATAAGCGCTGGTCCTCCTTGCTGGACAACATCAGCGATCAACTTGCAATATAGCATCTTGAAATGGGTCTGAGCTTTTAACAATCTGTTTATCATAGAATTTTGCAAATGTCGTCACCCGAGTTCAACCAGCTTTAGCCATAATACACTCGATAGGCACCGACAGAGCCTTCGCTTTTGAAGCTGCTACCGACTTAACGCTGCCTGCTGTGAAAATAGAGGTATCAATGCCAGCCATGCCCAACACAACCTTAATCCATCTCGCTATAGTGTCCTTAGATACAGGTTTGTGAGGTTTGACAAAACTGATGATAAATTTACTCACTGTCTGTTGCCTGATGGGTCTGAGCTTCTCTATTCGATTGATGTAATTGCGCAGGGTCTCACACACACAAAGGCTAACATCCTTATGTTAGCCAAAGAGAGTTAGTCAAAGAGAGAATCTCGAAAAAGATGTGCAGCGTGTTATGAAATAATATCCACAAATGAAGGATCTAAAGTGGCAAAAAAAAGCAAAGAAAGTATCAACTTTTTGCAGCTCATGTGATGGTATGCCTTACCTATGTCTATCATGCTTTGAAACTAAGCATTCAAAGTAAATTATGGAAAAATGTAGCAGGTATTTTTTTCAATTACTTATGTTTTGTTTCATTACTTATGTTTATATGATATGCAACTTATGAGGGTCACCAATGGTTGCTTTGTTATAGTTTGTCCAATTGATATCAGGAAAATTATGAAAAGATCAATTAAGAAAATCATTGAAGTTTATCAAAGAAAGTCCATTTGTCCAGTTTGATTTATTTGTTATACAAAAGTTTTATGTTCTTCTGAAGGAAAAAAATGGAAGATAATATAGTTTTCTTACATGTATTAGAAAAAAATATGGAAACAAGAAGAGTAATTTTCATTTAATTTTCATAAGTGTAAAAATTAAATTAACTTCATATTATTTATCAATCAGTGTTTATTATGGCCTCCTACACCTACTGACTATTGCAATTTTACTATATAATCCAATTTCTATTAATAATAAGGTTAAAACGAGACATATGTGAAAACTGTTGTACGACCCACTGCTGGGTCGCATCGCAACAGTGGATAGAAGCTGGTGACCCACCGGTGGGTTGCATCGCAGGTAACGTGTTAATAGAGAGACAGATTTTATAAAGTCGCTTATTTTAGGAGTTCAAATAACTTTGGGTTACAAGCTGGCATCCACTCTAGATCATTAGTCCATAGGGCTGTGCATTACCCTTGGGTGGATGCCACCTCTGATTTTTCGTAATAGGCGTGTATTAACCTTTTTTTGTGTGAAATTGGCTTTTTTTTTAATTACCATGTTGGTGGGTAAACATGCTCATAGATTGGCCAAAAATTAGAGTAGAAAAACAAATTAACCACCAAATTGAAGCTTGTTATATGCAGTAGGAGATAATTTTGTCAAATATTGCAATTTACCAGTCACAAAGGGATAATTGAGGTCAATCCCCAATTCTGACTCCTTATCGCCCCCAAATTACCGTTTTCGCATAGAAATGCGCCAAAAATATACAAAGTTTATAGATTCAGTATATTTATTATATAGAACTTTGAAAAGACATACAAAGGCAATTTTTCACCACATTTCATCAACCTGGGGGAATTAAGGACCAAATGCTGGAGTGTTGAATACCCCTGACATTTTCTGGCAAACACCAGTGAAACAGAAATAAGTAATATAATAAAGTTATTCCTTTAGAATACAATTATTTAACATTTTCTTCATCACGGAACAGAATTTAGTGTTCAGAAATAACTTTTTGAGTCTATATAAGTCTCAGCAAAAGTACTCTGAGCATTCTGTCTCCATTGCTGCCCTTATCCTAGGCTCTACTCTACTCTATTTTTTAATCTGAAACTATCAGTGTTGGTCAAGTGCCAATTATTCCAGCCCCAGCCGATGGCATGAACACTATTTACACAGTTCTCGTTAGATGTAAAGCCATTTCGGAGAAGCTTGGGCAGACATCACTATAATTTCATTTGATCAAGCCTCGTATTGCAGAGCAAAGAAGGTTGTTTGGAGTAAAAGAGATGAACTCAAAAACATAATTGTCAGATGAGGGAGCTTCCACACTGCCATGAATCTTATGAAAGCTATCGGTCAGCACATGGATTGTTCGGGATTAAGAGATGTGTGGGTTGAGAGTGGTGTATATGGTGAAAACACAACCTCTCATATGATACAAGGGCATACTTACAACAAGGCAATTTGTGGACATAAACTTACGTATGAAGCACTGGAGAATATTGTGGCCCAAGTTCCAGGATTGGGCTGTGCAAAACAGAAAGTCACTGGATGAAAACCAATTGGCAGTCATTGACGATGTTGTGGAAAAGTTCACAACCAAAGATGAAGATGTCACTGATTCTTTTTGTGCGCTGGTTAGAGTTACATCTACAATGGAACCTCGGTATGCGACCTTAATCCATTCCAGATCCCTGGACTTATACCAAAAAGGATGTATACCAAATGAATTTTTCCCATAAGAAATAAAAGAAAAATGATTAATCCGTTCCCATTTTCCTATTGTTATTGGCATACAGTACATATATTATACATTGATGGGGTTGTATAAATTGATTTTAAACACTCCTAAATACTAAAATACGTACTGTAGATCAATTAAATAGGGTAGAATACAAAAGAAATTAGATGAAATACTGTAAATGCAAAATTATACACACTTTATCCATGCTGAGAAGAGTCAAGTGCCTATTAGGATGGTCCTGAGAAGGGAGAAGGAGGAGGAGGAGATGTTATTGTTATTGTTTGGAGAGAGAGAGAGAGAGAGAGAGAGAGCGAGAGCGAGAGCGAGAGCGAGAGCGAGGGAGGGAGGGAGGGAGGGAGGGAGGGAGAGAGAGAGAGAGAGAGAGAGAGAGAGAGAGAGAGAGAGAGAGAGAGAGAGAGAGAGAGAGAGAGAGAGATTCAGATTCAGATTCAGATTCAATGCTTTTATTCACAAAAATGCAGTTGTGAAAAAGACTGTGTTCCGAGAGGACAGTCTTATCCGTATTACAAGAGTTGCATCAATAAATTATTAACATAGAATAATAATAATACCACTAAAATAATGACAGTTAACGTACACATAGGTATGTACAGATTAATATCATAGAGTATCAGGAGAGGCATTTGAAAACATTTCATACACATATGGATATATCCAACACTGGATTGTTTATCACTTAATGGCACAAAATTGTGGGTGTTCACTGAGCGTTAGTGGCAGTATTTTAATAAAATGTTGTGCCAGTTCGGGTAACGTGGGTGAGGGTACGGGACACTGCTGTCTGAGGCGTGACAGCTGACCATAGTCCCTCAGATAATGTTCTAGTGTATGACCCTCATGCGCACGACACAGCCGACATTGTTTCTCTTCCTCCGCCGTCACGAGGCCTAGTTGCCACGGGTAAGGGTACCCGAGGCGGATCCTGGAAGTCACCACCTCACACAGGTGGCTTGGGGAGTGACGGGTTGGGGGCGGGCAGCCTGTAGCCACTCGGTTGAACCACGACACACTCATTTTCAATGTTTGGTTGCTCCTGATGTCGCTGTCCTTCTACGTGGAGTATCACCGCTCCTCTCAGCTGATGCAGCATCCTGGGTATGACTGTGGCCACTGTTGCGTCTTTAGTCGCCTTTTTGGCCAGGACGTCTGCCTCCTCATTGCCTGATATGCCGACATGGGATGGTATCCAGGTGATGGTGACGCACCTGCCAGCGGCTTGGATGGTTCTTGCTGTCCCCTGGATGGCGCGGGTTTGAAGGATGTTTTCCCCATCAATCATTTTGATCGCAGCGATGGCAGTCATGGAGTCAGTAGCTATCACAACTTTAGGGCATTGGGAGGTGTAGGCGTGTTCAAGCGCCATAGCTATTGCCGCCAGTTCCGATTGCGTGGAGGAAGAAAAATTAGATATCCGGGCAGAAGCTGTGATGGTAGTGCCGGCAGCCACACCCTCATCACCAGTCCTGCACACATACGCTGTGCCAGATCTTCCAGTCACTGGGTCGGTTGAGCCATCGGTAAAGTGCGTGGCGGTGTGTGAGCCCTGTGCATCGCTGATGGAGTGTAATCCTTCTTGCCGAAGCTCTGCCTGTACACACAAGTTTTTCCTTCTCTGTGGTGGGTTAACGATGGTCGTGATGACAGGCTCTGCCAGGGTGGTGCGGGGTGAGCCTCGGTGGGAATGGTGGCGGCCGTTATGGTTTACCAGGTGACCCCAGAGCCGTGTAGGGCGTCCAACGCCCTCGTAAGCCATCTGCCCTGGCCACCTTGCCCACAATGATTGTGGAGAAGTGTGTGTAGTTGGTCTGGGTGGCCTCTGATAGAAGTTTTGATGAGGAAGTTGGCTGTCACGGAGGTTATTCTTTGTTTCAGGGATGGTAGTTGTGCTTCAGCTCTCAAATTTTCTACCTTCGTCCACCTCGGTGCTCCCAGGGCAGTCCTCAGCGCCTCATTTTGCACTGTTTCGAGGGTTTTAGCGTCAGTGCTGGTGATGTTGAGCAGAGCAGGACTGGCATAGTCTATAAGTGCCCGCACGAGGGCCTTGTAGGCACTCAGAATGACTTTGCCTGAGGCTCCCATTCCACGCCATGACAGCGCCTTCAGGATCCTGTTCCTCGCTCTGCACTTGTCCTTCAAGTGGTGAATCTCGGCCTTGCAGGTGTTGGTGCGGGCAACGATGACTCCAAGATATCGATGGGTTGCCACCCAGTCTATGTCCTGGCCCTGTAGCTGAAGTTGTGTTGGTGGAGTGGCTCTCGTCTTGGACATTGCCTTTGTTTTTGTGTGGGAGATGGTGAAGCCGAGTTCTTCACATTTCGCAGCCAGAAGGTTGATAGATTCCTGCATTGTGGTGGTAGAGTCCCTTCCTGATGTTTGTAGGACAATGTCATCTGCATACCCTATGTGTTGCGTCCCTCGTGGATAGGGGAGTTTGGCAAGGACGTCCATTAGCACGTTAAACAGAGTTGAACTGATGACGCCTCCTTGTGGTGTTCCGTTTTCCAGTTGCATGTAGGGAGACGCCTGGCCTTGGAAAATAACTCGAACCTTCCTGTTTGTGAGGTAGTTCCGCACCCATGATAGTAGGTTGCCCTTAACTCCCATCTTGGTGAGCTCATACAGGATGGTCAGGGGCTGAGCTCTGTCAAAGGCTTTTTCTATGTCAAGGAACACTGCTGTTTTGGCGTGGTTATTAGAGAAGTAGTTGGAGAGGCAATTAGCAATACTCCTGTGTTTAACAAAACTATTCACACCAACATGTAGGCGCCCAATTTTGTAGTTTAAGCGATTCAGTAATATCCTCTCCAGCATTTTACACAGTGTAGACGTGAGGCTGACTGGACGGAACTTGCTCCCATCACCTGGTTTTGGAATGGGAATAATGTTTGTTGTCCTCCATTGCTCCGGTAATGTCCCCTGGGAGAATCATAGGTTGTATAGGTGTAAGAGCGGGTCGCCCGCTACATCACATACCGCATTCAGCATGGAGTATGTTATGCCATCCTCTCCCGGTGCTGTGTCCCGACTTGTCTTCCTCGCTCTAAGTAATTCCTCCCGTGTTATAGGCGTGTCAGTGTCGTCTACCTGATGCGCCGCCTCTTCGACACCTGCCTCCCTGGCCGGGTCAAGGTTGTCTTTCGCCCCCCTGATGTTGTCAGGCAGGCCGCCACTTGCCACCCGCTCATGATACTCCCTCATCGGCTCAGTCACCTTCCTCGCTGGGTCAGGATGGCGGGGAGGCCTTGTATGTTTGCCTCTGACACGGTTGACTTGCCTCCACACTTGTGTCATTCTGGTTTGATGAGTCATCCGGCTCATATTTTGGAGCCATTTTTCTTCACGGATGAATTTGAGTTGTTCTCTGGCATAGGAGGCCCACTCCAGCATATTGCATTTATTCTCGTCGGCCCTCGTATGATTATATGTCTTGGTGAGTTGACGAGACACTTTATTCAGGAACTTTATTCTTGAGTCATAGTACCAGAGATGCTTCTTGTTAGGGTTGAATTTATTCCTTCCCTGACGAGGCATGGATGCATCAGCTGCATCGTGAATGGCTTGGGTCAGGTCTTCAGCATAGAGTTGCACTGAGTCAGGGACAGCATAACTAGCATACCAAGTGTTTAAGTGGCCTGTGAACTTTGTCCAGTCGGCTTTCCTTGTCATCCATCTGCTCTTTGTAATACTGGACTGGGCTGCAATCCTCGGTAGAGTGATGTCAAACTCCTGTGCCCAGTGATCACTCAGTAGTCGTGGGATGTTGTGGATTCCCTCAACACAACCACTGTCATTCATTGTAAGGGTAAGATCAAGTCTCCCGCCCCCAATATGAGTGGGATATGGCACGCCATGCAGTTGCAGCTCCTCAAAGTCCTCCAACATTTGAATGATATGACGCCCCCGTAAGTTGCCGCCACTTGCATTCCAAGGCTCCAGGATTGGGTGATGAGCGTTGAAGTCTCTACTCAGGACGATTAATTCCCCTCCACTGTTTTCCACTGCATGTAGCAAATCGAGGCGTGATCTTTGCCTGCAATACACGTTGCACACATTCACTGTGACGGAGGTGTCAGGGTGTACCGTGACACACAGTGAGTCCACCTGGTCCCCGAGGTGTGGTGGAGTCTGTGTAAGAGTGGCTGGAATGTCCCTCCTGACAAGGGTGATGAGCCCCCGTGAGCCTCCTTGCAAATAAGGCTGTTGAAAGACTTGATAATTTCCAAACCGCATGGTTGGGGCGTCACTGATCAGAGTCTCTTGGAGGAGAACAATGGCAGTGTTGTTGGTGTGGATATACTGTAGTAATGTAGCCACCTTGCTAACTACACCATGTATGTTCCACTGCAGGACCTTCAGCGATATATGTTTTGTTGTGCCTGGCTCTGTCTGGTGGGCTGTTGGTGCTTGGACTTCACGGCTGGCAAGGGTTGGCTGAGAGGCGAGGTAGGTTCCGTTATTGGGTTGGCTTGGTGCAGCGTGGCGGGCTGGCTCAGCTGAGTCACGGGACAAACAGGTGTCAGGAGAGCGGCGGCTTGGGTCTGTGTAGGTAGTCTGACAGGCTAGTCTGGGTGGGTCAGTGTGGGGGGGAGAGGAGGCTGCTCGGTCATCATTTTGTTGTCTGTCACCATGGCTGTGAGGGTCAGGTCGAAGCAGCTGTCCTGGGGGTGATGGGGTGGGGGGGGAGTGTCCGCCTCCATTGTCATTCCATTGTCCCGGTATGTTTGTCTGTTGGCCCTGATGTCTACCACAATCTGAGACAAAAGATCCTTTATTGCTGTTATACCCGATGTAAGTTTTGTTTGGATGGCCTGCTGAGATACACACATGATTTTTAGTTCCTGAGTCTCCTTCTTCATGCTTGTTTGATCGTTCCTTAGTGTATTCACTTCTTGATGTATAGCCTCCACCACCTTCAGCAATTGAGTATTTGCGTCGTTGACTGCATCGTTTGGTTGGTTGACTGGTTGCCTCTCCGTAGCAGCTGGAGGGGGGGCGGGGGCCTGAGGCACAGATTGCAGGGCTTGATGGTGAATCCGGGCGCCATGTTGTGGAGCTTCCTGTGCACTTTGTGGGCGAGTCCAGGGGTGGTGGGGGGTGGACGGTGTTGTGGGGCGTCCACTGGTGTTCGGTGAGGTATGGAGAGGCATCGGCTGGTGGTGGGTCAGGTGTGAGGGTGGCTGGTGTGTCCCCTGGGACAGGGGTGGGAACTCGCTGATAGGAGATTCCACCGCTAGGGTCACCGGATCCTTGTCGGCGCGTAGGTGTGAATCTGGCCGTTGGGGACACCTGAGACTCCAGGCATTGTGTTCTTGATAGCAATTTGGGCACTTTGGTGTGACTTTCTCCCCACTGTCTATTTTCTCCTTGCACAACTTTGTGTCGTGATTCCCTGCACAAAATCCGCACTTTGTCCTCCCGTCGCATTGCCAGACTCTGTGTCCCCATTTCTGGCAATTGCCACAAAAAGGCGGTTTCCCGACATACCTCTCCACTTTGCAGGGTCTCATTCCCGGAAACTGCAGCGTTGTCGGTAGTTCTCCCTGCCAGAGTGCAAACATCTGATTTCTGGGTGCTCGGTTGTCGCGACGTGTATCTCTCTCCACCCATAATACAGATGGGAGATCCTCGATGTATTCCAGGGGCATGTATGAGGGATAGTTGCGTATGACCACCTTTGTTTGTTTGTTGTCCTCGGTGATCTTTATCAGCCTCATGGTGGTGTTCTTGTATGGATGGCCGATCTCGGTGAGAAACTTGACGGTATCCAGGTCTCGCGTCACTGCAATGATTGACTTTGCCGTCAATCTCGGCTGCAATGATAAATTTTGGTGCCTGTGGGCCACGTCTGCTAGCCATATAGCCCTGTCCCTCGGTGTCACACCCTTCGGGAAGGCCAGACGGTATGTTTCTTGTGGTGGTACAGGATTGGATTGCCGACATTCTTCCTGGATTGCACTCGTACTTGGGCTGGCACCTTATTTGCTCTTCTTTTTGCCTCTTTGCACTAGCATGTAACCGTCTGCCACTTCTTCTGCGTCAGCCATTTCCCAAGATAGTGAGCGTTTCACTGACTTGGAATTTTTGCTGTCTGTGTCACCACTATGCACTGATGTGTCATTTCTAAGTGTTGCGATTGCACTGGCACTGGCACCGATACTGTCAATGGCTTGGGGCGTGCAGGGGTCGGACATTACTCGCGCACGACAAATCAACTTTGACCACCGTGTAGGTCAGCAGAGAGCGGTACAAAACCGTCCGCTTCCGCTAAGGTCACAGGTCAAACTGAGAGAGAGAGAGAGAGAGAGAGAGTGGCGGGGGGGGGGGGGGGGGCAGGCGAGGCAAGGAAGAGAGCGAGCCCACCCCAGCATGAGGCAGTCATGCTACGCCAGTAACGCCACTGGAGAGGGCGGGGCGGAAGAAAATCGAGTCCATATTTCGGAAATATGCTCTGTACTGACGCTCGCACGAGTCATATACCAAGGAAAATATTTTGAGTCCAAACAGGTCGTATCCCAAGTTGGACTTATTCTAACCCTTTACTGCCCAGGATGACAAATTCGTCATACAAACTTCCATTGAATATTACAGCCATGAAGTCAACGAGGAGCTCTGACTGTCAAATGTGACGAAATCATCACTTACTTAGCCTTGAAATAAGACTAACTGGCAACTTTTTATTTGATTCTGATTGCCGCGCTTTTCAATGCAATAAAAGGCATTTTGAGGGAGAGGACTTGCAAGATTTACTCCTGCTTTGATCAGCCATGGATGAAATTTCAGGTATGTTTATGATGCCACGTATTTTTTTTCTGAAGTGGAAATGTTCCTACGTAATGTAGATGTTTTGAATTCTCAGGTTTTTGTTGAAATAATGAATATGTGAGCATTGATATGTTGATGACGTGTTCGTCATGTTAGACATGTAAACAGACCCTGGGGCATCCCTGGGATTGCTAATGAAATACCAATGTAACCTATCATCAGTTTTTTATTTGATTTTAGAGTAGTTTACCATGAAAATTATTGTTTATTTAATTATGTATGAAAGAAAAAAAAAGTATTTTAAGGGGGAAATGAATAAAATCTGTTCCTTTCCCTAATATTGAAATTTTACGTGACATTTTATTTTTTCAATAATATCGTGTTTCGATACCTTTCAGGTTTAGATGTGTCTGCATTTTACTCAAGAGCCAGAAACAGAAAACTCTGTCGGGAAAATGAAGCTATTGCCCCCATTGAGCAAGGACAGTCAAGTGATGAATCATCTTATGAAGATGAAGGCTCTACAGAATTTGCAGAGTTCACATCACCTGAGACAAGAACTGTAGGTAAGTCATATTGAAGTGTGTTTGTGTGAGAGAGAGAGTGTGTGTGTGTGTGTGTGTGTGTGTGTGTGTGTGTGTGTGTGTGTGTGCGTGTGTGCGTGTGTGCGTGTGTGTGATTTTACCTATTTATTCAAAATGACAATTATACAATATAAATTGTATACAAAAGTTATCTTTGTATTATTTGTATGTTGGTTTGCATCTCATTCAAGATAGCTTAGAGAACTATCAAGGTATGTCGATACTCTGTGAGTTATATTCTACTTCTTTACAGATCTACCGACTGCAGCTGAAGAAGAAGAAATAACAAATGAGAGAGCTGACACTGATGTCACCAACGATGACAGCACATTTGTCATCGAAGTTGACTCTGGAAATTTAGAAGTTATTGAAGACCCTGACATACCTACCTCAAGTTCTTCAAACACTATCAAGAACAAAGTTCATGCACCAAAATCTCCAAGACGAATTCTATGGATAAAGAAAGCAGAGGAGCCCCCTTCACCAGTACCACCTTTCATTCCTGAAGATTGTGAAGCCTCAGGCCCAAGTGACTCTGAGACATTTTTAGGGAATCCAGTGTGGTATTTCAAGAAATTTTTTACTCCAGATTTTTTAGAAATTATAGTCAATCAGTCTAATCTCTATGCTACACAAAAAAAAGTAAACAAACCCCTTAGTCACAGCAAAGAAGAATTTGAGCAGTGGTTAGGATTACTTATTCATTTTAGCATAATTAGAACACCTCAAACACGTCAACATTGGTCTGGAAAATTGTTTGGGAAATACAGAAATTACACTGCAGAAGTTATGACTTGAAACAGATGGGAAACAATAAAATCAAACCTTCATCTTAGAGACAACAATGATGTAGTAAACAATGATAAACTCTTCATAGTAAGACCTATGGTTGATCACTTGAGACAAAAATTTCAAGAGCTTCCTAAGCAGCAAAATCTATGCATTGATGAGCAAATGGTTCCTTTTAAAAGAAAACATAGCATGAAACAATATCTATCTATAAAGCCAAAGAAGTGGGGCTTCAAGTTCTTTGTACTTGCAGACAGTGGAGGTGTAATTCATGATTTCATTCCTTATACTGGCTCTATTCAAGCTGTGGACAAGGAAAGGGTTCCAGACCTTGGTGCATCCTCAAATATTGTCCTGCACTTGGCTGAGACAATACCACCCAATAGGAATCACCTTCTATATTTTGATAATTGGTTCAATGCAGTTCCACTTCAAAAGCATCTAGCTGAAAGAGGTATATGGTGCTGTGGGACAATCAGGCCTAACTGGGTTCCAGGACTAAATTTTCAGTCAGACAATGACATGAAGAAGGAAGGAAGAGGCACATTCCAAGAGTGGAAATCATCTGGTGATGACACTGAGCTAACAGCAATCAAATGGTTTGACAATAAAGTAGTGACTATGCTTTCTTCCTTTGCAGAGAGCCAACCAACACATACTGCCCGTCGTTATGACAAAGCTGCCAAGAAATTGCTAGAAATCCCCCAGCCAAACATTGTAAAACTGTACAATAAGAACATGGGTGGGGTGGATCTGGCTTATTGTCTTTTATCACTATACAGGATCCCAGTGCGTTCAAAGAAGTATTACCACAAACTTATCTTCCACATGACTGATATGACAATAAATCAAGCTTGGCTGTTATACCGAAGAGACTATGAAAGTGCAGGGATTTCAGAGGAGAAAAGGCATTCTTTGTTATCCTTCAGGATGTCCTTGCCAGAATCACTCATCAATGCAGGAAAGGGCGTGCCTAAAAGAGGTCGTCCCTCTTCAAATGAAAAGGAGGCTATTCCTCCAAATAAGAGAGCACAAAATATGCATCAAATAAGATCCCAAAAGGATCTGAGACTTGATCAAATTGGTCACTTCCCTGAAGTGAAGAATCCACGCTTATACTGCAAAGTGCCTGGCTGTAAGGGGCGAACAAACGTTCGATGTATCAAGTGTAACACAAACCTGTGCCTAAATGAGAGGAACAACTGCTTGAAATTCCATACACGAAAAGTATGCTGGCTGATTCTCTTTCCATCAATTACTTCATAACTCAGGAAGACTTTGAAATATTCCCTTTTTCAATATTTGTATACACCTTCAACAATATCGGAACAGTGACTTAGATGACAAATTCACCTTATTATTTTATTATCAAGAACATTTGTTTTATATGACAAAACATTGTTAGATTTATTTTGAATTTGTATTCATGGAAACAAAAATACAATAATCATACAATTTCCTCTCAATAGAATTTTCTTATCCCTGGTGACCAACATGACGAATTAGTCATGTGATTGTATAATTGTATATATTGTATGAATTGATACAAAATTGCTCTTATAATATTTGTTGTAACCCCGCCCTTCCACCTACGATTGATTGCGATCCTTGATCAGGTAGGCAATAATTATTGAATACCACTCTAGAGATTTCCTCAAGAATGACACTCTAGGAAGTTAGGGCACAGATAACGTCTGTTCTTCAGAGACATGAAATTCAGGGATGTAATGAATATTGTGTTAACTCTAGTATTTATTCTTAAATTATAATGTGGTACTCTTTGCACCCTTTCGTTATGTTACTCGCCACGTTATTTCCTATTTTCCTCGGGGAGTTATGTTATACACTAAACATCGACTCCTTCCTACTTCTTTTGTGAATCGTGTAATAAACTAAACAATGACTCACCCTATCACAGATTACTTCTTTCTCTTATCTTACTTCCTTACTTTACTCATGACTCGTGTTATACACTAAACATCGACTTACTTCACCTAAGACCTAATTAAAACAATCCTATCGATACCTCCTAGACCCTTCTAGGAATCGAGCCTGCGACCTCTCGCTTGTGAGGCGAGTGTCCTAACCACTAGACCACCGGATGTGTGTGTGTGTGTGTGTGTGTGTGTGTTTACCTAGTTGTGGTTTATGAGAGGGGAGTAATCTCATATTGTCTTGTCTTTATATCTTACTTTATCGTGTGTGTGTGTGTGTATTTAGCTAGTTGTGGTTTACGGGAGGAGAGTAATCTCATATTGTCCCGTCTTTATATCTTACTTTATCCAACTTAGCTTTAAAACTGTGTACACTGGTGGCGTTTACAATATCTCCACTTAATTCATTCCAGCTGTCGACCACTCTGTGCGGAAAACTGTACTTCTTGATGTCCCTAATACAACACTCCTTTTTCAGCCTCTTTCCATGTCCTCCTGTACTTCTGGCCTCCAGATTTAACAACTCCATCAATTCTATCCAGGTTGTTCACCATTTTATAAACTCCTATCAAGTCCCCTCTCTCTCTCCTACCCTCAGGCGTAGGAAGTTCCAGTTTCCTCAATCTTTCTTCATATGTCAACTCTCTTAATTCCGGTACCATCTTGGTGGTTGCCCTTTGCACCCTCTCCAATTTTCTACTATTTTTCTTTGTGTGAAGGGACCATACAATCGCCACATACTCCAATCTCGGTCTAATCATAACGGTAATCAGTTTTCTCATCATATCAGCATCCAAGTACGAAAAAGCCATTTTGATTCTCCTTAGCAGACTACTCACTTCTCCCACAATTTTATCTATATGTCTATCGGGGATTGAACTCCACGTAATAGTCACCCCCAAATCCACTTCCTCCTTCGACTTTTTCAAACTAACATTTTCCATTTTGTAATTATAGTTCACTCTCCTTTTGCTTTTTCCAAATTCTATGACTTTGCACTTACTCAAATTAAATTCCATTTGCCACTTTTCACTCCATCAACCAATCTTATCAAGGTCCTCTTGCAATTTCTCACAATCTCTCACATTCTGCACTTTCCTCACCAATTTGGTGTCATCGGCAAACAAGTTGATATGACTGTCGACTCCTTCAACCATGTCATTTACGTATATACCAAACATGATCGGTCCCAGCACTGACCCTTGGGATACTCCACTAGTAACTTTTAACCAGGAAGAATTATTATTCCTTATTACCGTTCTCATTTCCCTCTCATGAAGATAATCCTCCATCCATTCCAACAATTGTCCTCCAATTCCTCCATACCTCCCTATCTTCCATAACAGTCTCCTATGTGGTACCTTGTCAAAGTCCTTCCTCAAATCCAGGTAGACCCCATCCATCCAACCATCTCTCTCGTACAACATCTATGACCCTTGAATAAAAAGACAACAAATTTGAGGAACGTGTGTGTGTGTGTGTGTGTGTGTGTGTGTAAACACATTATATACTTTTATCACTGATCCCTTAAGCCAAAACAAAAAGATTAAAAGGATCTTGGGGTTCAATTACGACCTAAACTTCCTTTCTAAAGTTGTTACAGCCTATTAGGATCACAGCCGAAAATGATACAACCTATTAGTACCAAACTCAGTCATTCATTACTTCTCAGCACCTGACTCAAGCTGCAACTGGAGCCACAACGGGAGATTGGCTGGTTATGTTTGTCCGGAAAGACTGTGATTTATGTGCCCAGCTGCATCCAACTATAGAAGGCGTTGCTGCTGTATTGAAGAACAAGAGAAATGTGGCAGTGGTTCACCGTGATAATGGAGGAGGCCAGACCACCCGCAGATTTGGAGTGAAGACATTCCCTTCTCTAATACTGTAAGTAACATACTATTTCATCCCTTATTATAAGTAGTCATTTAGAAAACCAGGTTATTTTTGTTTGATTGGGACAAAACGTTTTGTATCATCATTGTCAGAAATTTATAAATTCATCTAACATAGAAAGTAACAAAAAAAAAATCAAGAATAAGTTTCATAAAGATGAAATTAACATTGAGATAAATCAGTGTGGCTTAGGGGCTAGTGTGCGGACAAGACAAGCTCAGAGTCCAAAGCGAGTCCCGCAATGGGCTGACCACTTTTCTTTGAAAAAACGCCGAGTGGTCAAAGATCACCTACATGCTGCCATCAACACTATCCTTAACTGGGACTGCAACGTGAGATGCAACTAGGAGGTTCCATAGGTAGCATGAGCCTCTTAACAAGAAACAAGGCATCCCTTTAAAAATCTAACCTGTGCATGTATGATTTCTCAAAAGATAACATAAAAGAAAATTGTAAGATTAAACGAGTACTTACCAAGTATGAAGTTTGATCGTAATTTCACGAACATTTAACGACGTCACAGTGGTGCACAATGAGACGCTCCCCCACCATTCCACCATCAGTCCGTTTAGAGAGTAGGTTTTAGGAAGCAGCCACCAACTACCGCTGAGAGCCCATGCCTCAAAGTGAGCTCCGTGAATAGATAGGGCAGGGAGGGAGGGCATTGTGCACCACTGTGACGTCGTTAAATGTTCGTGAAATTACGATCAAACTTCATACTTGGTAAGTACTCGTTTAATCTTACAATTTCACTTCACAATATTTTACTGACGTTACAGCGGTACCCAATGAGAGCTTTAGAGAGGTTCCTAAAACCTATCAAATCACAAAAATTTCAGAAAAAGGGTCAGTATGGAGCTGTGAAAAAGAAAATCCATAGGAACAAAGTAAAGCACAACACTGTAATTCAGAAGATAGAAAACATTAACAATTATGAAAAAAATAGTGAAACACAGTCCCACAGGAACATGAAAAGAAAAATCATCCATCACCCATACCAAAAATGGGGTCAAAGAACCCTCACATTAAACCCTGAGCAGAGGAAAAGGCCAAACATTATATGACAAAATTGCCCTTGCAAACTGTCCATGCTGAGCGATGGGCTTCCGGTAGTGTTGCGTAAAGGTTGACTCCCTGGCCCAACCAATGGTGGAGACACTCGTGAATAACGGCAAAACCAGGGCCGCCTTGCTGGACGATGCAGATCTAGTCGAATGGGGAGAAAATATAGTAAGGTCAATGCCAGCAGCCCCCATCACATCTCTCACCCAACGACGCAAAGTATCACGAGAGGCCAACCATACTGGAGGTTGTGTCGTCAAGAAAAACCCCGTAAGCACCCCTCGGAAGGTCGTTGTCCTATCAAGATAATGCTCAATGGTGTGCACAACGCATAAGCAGTTGTCATGCGGGTAAGCCTCAAAGACCACCCTCGACAGAAGGACCCCAGGACGGGAAGTTTTCACCAGATCGCCAATCCCAAAAACAACCCGAGTCTCAGAGACAAACAAATTTCTTGTGTCTAGCAAATGCAAGGTCCAGCCACATTGGCCAGTCAACAAGAACATAAGAACGACCAATTTTATGGATAACTGAGGAAAGGACAAATCCTCCGTGGGACCCAGACTGCAGATATTAATCCAGAACTAGCTGAGGATCCCAAGTCATGAAACGGGAAACTAAAGGATGTTGTCCCGCAGGACGTCCATCAAAATTCTGACAAAAGATAGTCCAGAAGGACATTCACAGATGGTAGAAACGGATTCACTTCCCTGCCGAGGCAAAAAGACAGCCAATTGTTGATACGCGGCCCATATTGAGCCTTAGTGCTAGAACTGGGCAACCTCTGTCAAAAGGCCTCGATGTATGAACGCTGCCCGGAGAGCACCATCGCTGTCAAGACCAACCCCCGAGCCCGAGGGTGTGCAAGAGTTAGCTGTTGCGGAAAAAGCAGAGGACAGCGTGGAAGCAAGACTGGATTGGCTGCCAATATTTGAAGGACCGCCGGAAACCACACCTGAGTTGATTACAGTGGGAGAATCATCAGCGCCGTCGCCCCGTAGTCCTGCAGTTTCCGGAGAGCCCTGGATATCACACTGAAAGGTGGAAAGCATATAAACTCTTCCTACCCCAATCCAAGGTAAAGGCATTAATGCACATAGCAGATGGGTCTGGCCTCCAAGAAACATAGTCAGGTAACTGAGCATTTATCTGTGTAGCAAAAAGATTGATATCAGGAGTATAAAAACGCTGACAAACCATCCTGAAAATACACGGCTGTGACATCCTCTCACCATCCATCCTACTGACTCTAGACTCTGTGTCTGCTGTCACATTGTATAAACCCTGTACATGCTGTGCCAACAAAATAATATCCCTAGAAGCAGCCCACTCAAAAAACTGTTCTGTAAAAGCATGAAATGTAGGTCGTGTGCTACCACAACGATCAATCCATGCAACCACAGTGGTGTTGTCAGAGCGAAGCCTAATATAAGCCATTCTTATCCCGACAAAGTGACTGCAAGCCCAACAGAATGGCCCTTAACTCCAAAGAGTTTAAATGATCCAGCTCCTTGTGGGCCCAGTGACCTCCAGCTGTAAAGTCCCCCATCGAAGCACCCCAGCCAGTCAGGCAGGCATCTGTAAACAGCTAACATGTTGGAGAAGAAGAGCGGAGCGACCTCTCCTGAAAAACTACATTAGTCACTCACCAAGTGACTAATTCCCGGGCATGAGCATCTCAAACAACGCAGGAATTATAATTGCCATAGGACCGAGAGAGATTCCTGATACGAATAATCTCCAGGTACCTGTAACGGAGAGGAGCTAACTCTACAGCAGGGCCAGAAGCCACTGCTAAACCAATAAAAGAGGACAAGTCTTGTAAGGTGATATCTCTGTTGAGGAGGAGCAAACCTTTTTCCCTGATGTGCTCTCTCCTACAGGAGGGCAAAGTCAAGGAAATAGAGTCGAGAACCACATTAAGGAATGTAACCCTGTGTGTAGACTCCAGGACCGACTTCCGCACATTGATGGCATAGTCCACCTGGGCCCGCAAGGCCTCTACCGATGAAGCAATAAAAAGACAGTCATCTAAATAACAAACCACAACCATTCCAAGGGACCGAAGGTGGGAGAGGAGAGGTTTCAGTAACTTTGTAAAGATGCGAGGAACAGAAGATAACCCCTGAGGGAGACAAGTAAATCTAAAAGCGCGGCCCTTCCATCAAAACTGAAGCCACTTCCTATCCTCAGGCCTAACATAAACTGAATAATAGACGTCCTTGAAATCAACTGTAACAAAAAAACAGTTAGGAAGGATTAAAGGAATCACATCCTTCAGAGTGTCCATCTTAAAAAAAGAATATAAGGCACATGAACATAAAGGTCCATCAAGTTTAGGATAACCCTCACCAGCCCTCACCAGCTTTATGATGGGAAACAAAACCGTGATCTTCAGGTAAACAAAGCTCCACTATTGAATGTTTGAGGAACTGATATAAGGCATCGTTCAGGGTCTGATCATCCGCCCGAAACAGGGCGAGAGGACGTGGAGGCACAGTCTGAAAAGGTATGGACACAAATTCTAGAAATTTTCCCTTCACCACATCATGAATCCAAGGATCCTGCATGAGACCCCCACAGTAGGTTAGCAGAGAAAATCTTACACCCTCTAAAGTTATCAGATGTATTAACTAAAGGAGGAAACCCGGAACTCACTGGAGAGGTTACTGCAGCTTCGGCCCATGCATCCCCCTCCCCTGGGGAGGCTGCTGGCCTAAAAAAGGCCGGGACTGGAAGTAGCACTTGCCAAGGTACTAATATGGCAAGAAAGCAACAGCTGCTTCCATTCCTAGGTCAGGTCACTTTGGGAATCACTTTTGAGTGTATCTAACACATTACTTTCCCTCACTAGCACAAGTTACTTAGGTGTTATTACAGTGTTACACCCGTCTCATTAAGAAGGTCACCTAGGTGTTAAAGGGTGTGTTTTGCACATATAACACACTCATCTATTGCTTTTCTGTCACAATGACTTCATTCATCAGATGTAAATTGTTACTTACTTGTTACTTGTCGTCGTTATTTAACAGGTCCCACTCAGCCAATGGCGCTCTGCAGGACCGTTCACATATGATTTTATCAAAGAGCATATGAATCACGAACAGTCATGTCATCAAGGTTGTAGCACTCAGAGAATAAGTATCTCTTTGTTGTGTTAACAACTGACCACGAAGGTCGACCTAACCCTCACCGTTAGGTTAAATTTTTATAGGTTAGGTTAAGTTAGATAAAAAGTGAAGTTGGAAAGTCTGAATCAAGCAACACAAGAACAATGTCGGGCTCGGCGGGTGTAACACTGTAAATTTACCATTATTTTCATTTGTTATTTGTATAACGTTCAAGTTTTAGTCATTGTGCAGGATGGTAGAACACATCTCAGTGACAGGTTAATGAGCCCCAGCAATGTGTTGGGAGTGCCACCATAATGATGTTGCAGAGTGCCATTGTAATGGTGCAGCAGTGTCACCGTAATAGTGCAGCAGTAATGGACACAGATATACAAGTACTAACACCCTCTCCAGGCACGGGAGAGCGCTCAGCTGATGTGAGGGCCTAACATGTGAAGGTGGAGAAGCGCAAGCTGGAGGAGGGAGTGTGGAGATATCTACCAAAAACCGACTCCTCTTAGCAGACTTAACTAAGTCGTCCTTCTCCAGGCTCCCACCCTTCTTGCTACTCGAGGACGAAGAAGAGGGACGCCTCACGCCTGGGTCGCGACGTTAAACTGCACAACCAGAGAGACGGAGAGGATCAGATAAACACCATATGTTGTCTCCTAGGGCGGTAGGAACCAACCCACAGCTCCAAACTGCATAGTATATAATACATATGGCAGTAAATGCATCCGTAGATTCAGATAAATTTCACCCACAGTCAACTTAGGACTGTATAGGAGAAAGCTTCCCAGGCAAACTTCAACCAGGGAGAAGCGAAGTCAGATAAACACCATCTGTTGTCTCCTAGGACGGTAGGAACCAACCCATAGCTCCAAACTGCATAGTAAATAATACATATGACAGTAAATGCATCCGTGGATCCAGATATATTTCACCCACAGTCAACTTAGGACTGTATAGGAGAAAGCTTCCCAGGCAAACTTCAACCAGGGAGAAGCGCAGCAGCTGACGTTTTCTTGACTGTGGGGAGGTAGAATGTGAACTGATGGTGGAATGGTGGGATAGCGTCTCATTGGGTACCGCAGTGACGTCAGTTAAATATTGTGACGTGAAATCTTAATTTAGCCTTCAAAAAAGTGGAATAGTGCTACAGCCTACAATAATCTACATGATGGACAGGCTGCATGAAAAAAGAAAGGCATGTACACTGAATGACTGGGTCATTGGAACTGTGCTGACAAAAAAATCAGGCAAAAATAAAAAATTGTAGATACAAAACTAAACCTGCTCTTTATAGACTTGCTTAAGCTGTTGCCTAACCTAATTTTATTCTAATGCAATAATACATTTGGTTAGCTTACGGTACTACATCGTAAATAAACTTATTCTTATCATATACACAAACCTACATACCTATATGTTCAAAACATTCAACTGTTAACGAAGAGGTACAGTGCTCTTACCCTGAGCAATAATGAATTTGAAATGATAACAAAAACCAGCGATTGGGTACGTTTCACTCCTTGTGTATTTCACGTTTTGCACGCACAGCATTATTTCTTGGTAAATGTGAGACCACTTTTTTTTTATAACTTTTGCAAGGGTTCATTAACATTACTGTTTACCAAGTGAAGATATTTATACACCATGTTTCGGCTGTGTTTAAGAGGGGCCATTACAAAGGCTAAGCTTCCAAACCATAGACCAAACAACAATGGTGACACATCATCTACGGCATCAAAGTACCAGTATCAGGTAAAAAAAAAAGATATATTATTACCAGTATTTTGAGTTGTAATCACAATTTTCACTCTGGGGTTATTTAAGAATTAATATGTTAAACAGAGGTGTTTAACTGCTAGCCTAGTACCAATAACCTCTATCCGAAGGCCTAAAAGTCTAAACATCGTGGTATTTGACGCTGGGTGATTTTTAGAGAAGTTATTTTTGTGAGAAGTGTATCTTATGTGGTGGGAAATGCAGTATATATATTAGAGACGTACTAATACCAACATTTTTTACCAATATTGGTTCCAATTCCACAAAATATGACCAAAACCAATACTACTACCAATACATACTGATCCCAGTACCAATGCATGGAATACCAATCTATTAGGCTGCTGCTTATACTCATGCAATCTTCTTTATTCATGTTTACTTGATCACTTGGACTCTTGGGTAAAATGAAAAATATGGCTTTAGAGACACCTTGTATTGTCAGCATTCATATATAATTAGGGAATTTATCAAAAAACTTTAACATAATAGACTTCAATTATTAGTTACAAGATTGTGTTTTTTGTTATCTAGCAAATAATGAAAACGATCTTTTTCCTTTCAGCAACAAAAACAATGGCATTAAGTATGTAGCATACATGAAATTTTCATGTTTTCTATCTAAGCATAATACTAGTATTACTGCTGGTAATTATGGCATACACTGGCCGATAATAATCATGACAAACAAAAGAACACGTTTGTTCTATGGAATTGCACCTTACCTATTTGTTAATGAATGATAGAGTCTCCTGATCAGTTGTATTTCCTTCTTTTCTTCATGTTCATGATTTCTTATAATTCAAGTTTGTTTATTACTATGTCTCTTCTCTTATGCCATGTCTCTCAACAGATTCCGGCAAGGTCGCCTTTACCGCTACATGCTGCCCATGGTTGATGCCAGCACTCTGGAACACTTTGCATCTGATGGTTTTAGAAATGCTCGGGTAGAAAATATCCCACTTCCTAAGACATCTTTGTGAGTAAGCCAATGGTTGAGTTTGCTACAGAGGTTTCAGTGCAAACTAAATTCAGTAGTTTTTTTAAAACTATTATTCCTTGTGTATATATACATATACATATATATATGTATATATATATATATATATATATATATATATATATATATATATATATATATATATATATATATATATTGTTACGGTCACACCGTAACGGACACGGTTCTTATGCCCTAGTGCCGGGTGTCCAATTATGAACAACCCAGTCACAACCACGTTACGGGCATGTACGAACTGTAGTGCTGATGTTTATACGTCCTTTTAACCCACCAAAGGACAAGGAAAGTCAACTATCCCGTAGGACTAGTCACTCCGAGGGCCACACGCCGGTGGCTGGACAATAGGCTATAAACAAGATGTGCCTGGTTAAAGAACCTGTGCACTCTTAGCCCCCAAACACAGCACCTACAGCCACCCCGTTAACGTTAAGAGGTCGCCAGTTCTTTTAACCCTCCAAAGAACAAGGAATCTCCCAGCAGTAACCACCTTCTCCTCCTTACATTCCAAAGAGACTTACAGTGAGCACGAGATTACAGTGCCTAGACAAAGAGCTATCGCTCCAACCAGAATACTGCCCACAAGGTGTCTTTCCACCCACTTCTGGTTGAACAATATCTCCTCTCGACTCAACTAACACCCTGCAAAGTAGCCTCCCGCGAAGGGATTCGGTACAGTGCGTTATATGAGTCGTAATTAATTAACACTAAGACGGGATTACTCCTCGTCTGTGTTATCAAACAAGAGGCCCCAGATGATAGGCTCTCTCTCTCTCACAATGAGGACAACGAAGACAACGCCGAAAAAAGCAAACAACGCCGACAAAGCAGACAACGCCGAAAAAAGCAAACAACGCCGATAACGAAAACAACGCCGAAAACGCAGACAACGCCGAAAACGCAGACAACGCCGACGAAGCAGACAATGCCGAAACTACTTCCCCGAGACTGAAAAGTCTGATAAAACCCTAGGTGGAGTTCACCGCCAGCTAGATGATAATTATACAACCACACACTCGTTGTTCACTCTCGGCACGGTAACCTGGTCCTCGTATAGACAGGGGCTTACTGTCTAGCTACACAGATTACAACAGAACTAACAGGCCAATCGTATATCCCCTTCCCTTAAATATGAGGAGGTTACACACGGAATAATGCCAAATTGAGGAGAGTGAGACGAGCGAGGATGTGTTCTTGGTGGCTGGCCAGCGGGAACTGAATGCCTCACTGCATCTCAGCTTCCATCTACCCAGGCAGAGATGCCAACTCGTACCACATGTCTAGCACCGCGCCCTCCTCCAGTCCGCTATAGCCTAGGAAACAACTTCCTTTCATAAAATCACTACAGGCCATAGAGACGATGTAGGACAATAACAAACATATCAGAGGAAGCAGAAAAGAATGCTCTACAAGATAGGACACCTTGCAACACAAAGAAAGAAGAAGGAAAGTCAGGAAAATTAGGAGAACGAAGAGAAGATAAAAACATTAAGCAAGCCTCGCCTTAATATGTGCTGGCAGCTCATCACCACAACGGTTCGTCTTTTCTCTGTCCTCCCGCCACGCCTGATCACGTGACCCCTCGCCACGCAAGCTCCCACGCCTCCTCCAACCAGCCGCGTGGGTCCCGCAACACACCCCCCCTTAAAGGAAAAATTTTTGTAAGTCTTACGGACTTATAAAAATTTTAAGCGGACTGAGTTATTCACTGGCTCGCGACAAACAATCGGCCACAACATTGTCTACCCCCTTAATGTGGCGGACCTCTAGGTTATATTCCTGCAAGAGTAGACTCCACCGAGTGAGTCGCACATTTTAAAATTTAAACTTGTCTAAAAATGCAAAGGACTATGGTCAGAATAGATGGTAACTAGGGGACTATAGGCCGGGACATAGATTTCGAAGTGCTGCAGAGCCGAAAGAATAGCCAGTAACTCTTGCTCAATAACAGAGTAGTTCCTTTGGGCTGAAGTAAACTTCTTAGAGAAGTAGCAGACAGGGTGATTCACTTGGTGTTTGTCGGGCTGCATGAGAACTGCGCCCACCCCGGCCTGGCTGGCATCGACCGCCAAAGCAAAAGGCCTGGTGAAGTCCGGAGCCCGTAAAACTGGCTGACCGCACAAGAGGTCTTTTACTTGGGAGAAGGCGCTCTCACACGCCTCACTCCACACCCACTTCTTCCCCTTTTGCAAGAGGTCAGTCAAAGGTGCCAGCAAGGTGGAATACCCTGGCACAAATCGGCGGTAGTAGCCTACTACCCCGAGGAACCTCTGCAGAGCGTGGCGACAGGTCGGTGCGGGGAACCGCCTGATCGCCTCCACTTTGGCTTCGGGAGGAGTGATGTAGCCGTGGCCCACCACATACCCCAAGTATTGGACCCGAGCCTTAACAAAGTCACACTTGTCCAGGTTGACCACCAACCCAGCCTCCTGGAGTCATGCAAACAGTGCCTCCACATTGTCAAGGTGGTCCGACCAACAGGTGTCATAGATGACCACGTCATTGATGTACACGACGCAGTGCTGGAGTCCATCCACCACCTGGTCCATCAAACGTTGGAACGTGGCTGGGGCATTTTTAAGTCCATAGGGCATCACCTGGCACTGATAGACGGCCCCATTAGCCACAAAACTAGCTATCTCTTTAGCATGGTCCGTGAGAGGAACCTGCCAGTAGCCCTTCACCAAGTCCACCTTTGAGATAAACGTGGCCCCGCCAATACGGTCCACTGAGTCATCCACCCGGGGCAACGGGTAGGTGTCGGCCTTGGTAAGTGTATTGACCTTCCTAAAGTCAATGCAAAACCTGACCTTGCCGTCAGGCTTGGGTTGAAGGGTAACAGGCGAACTCCACTGGCTGTACGTCCTCTTAATCAGGCCGTGCTCCAACATATACTCCAACTCCTTTTCCACCAACTGCTGCTTCTGGGGATTCACTCTATATGGAGCCAGCTTAACTGGAGTGGACTCCCCCACATCAATGTCATGTTGAATCAGGCTTGTTCTGCCTGGGACATTGTCAAAGACAGAAGGGTACCTTCCCAACCACCGAAGCATCTCCTGCTTCTGCACCTCTCCCAGGTGTTGCAACTTTTCTTCAAGGAGCAGCGCACTGTTCTGCTCCCAATGCTCCGCGGGGATTACAGGTTCTGAACCCATTACCTCGGTGGCCTCCTCTGCACGGCAGAAAAATAAAACTAAAGATGCCTCCTTCTTGGCAGAACTAAAACAACCCTCTGGGTTCTTTCTACGGAAGTAGGACTTCAGCATATTTACATGGCAAAGCTAAGCCCTCTTACGCCGATCAGGAGTGGCCACCAGGTAGTCTAAATCCCCCACCTTCTTCTCAACCACATAAGGGCCACAGTAACAGGCTGCAAGCGGCTGTCCTTGTAGAGGAAGCAACACCTCCTCCCCTGGTGCAAAAGTGCGATACTTGGCCTTCTGATCGTAGTATCCCTTCATCTTCTTCTGGGCAGCTCTGAGAAGGTGTTGAGCCACCTCCAGCGCGTTCATCAGTCTTTCCTGAGTCCTTAACATGCTTTTCAAGAGCGACTCGGGTCGGTCCGAGTGGGGAGCACACCAGGCTTCCCGTACTAAATCCAGCGGACCGCGCACCCGGTGCCCAAACACCAACTGATTGGGGGAAAACCCTAAGGACTCAGTAGGAGCTTCCCTCACAGCAAACAAAACATAGGGCACCGCCTCGTCCCAGTCCTTCTCTCGTTCCAAGCAGAACGCCCGGAGCATAGTTTTGAGCGTCTGATGGTGCCGCTCTAATGCTCCCTGCGACTGGGGATGATAAACACTAGATAGAATGTGCTTAATCCCCCACTCGGTCATAGTCTTTGCGAACAACTTTGAGGTGAAGTTGGTCTCTCGATCAGACTGAATCTCGGGAGGTAGACCAAAATGGGTAAAGAAGTTGAGGAGAGCCTTAAGCACAACTCGTGCGTGGGTACTCCTCACCGGTATAGGTTCTGGGTACCGGGTCGTTACATCCATAATGGTCAACAAGTACTTATGACCGGCCTTGGAAGTAGGGAGGGGCCCCACCATGTCAACCAGGACCCTGGTAAAAGGAGGATCCACAGCGGGAATAGGGTGCAGGGGTGCAACAGGGGGATTTTGGTTGGGTTTGCCCACCATCTGACAGGTGTGACAACTCCTCAGCAACTCAGTAATCTCTCTGGCCATACCAGGCCACCAGAAATTGGCCCGCAGGCGGGCGAGAGTTTTGTGGACACCCAGGTGTCCAGCCATAGGTCCCTCGTGTGCTAACAGCACCAGGGCCTCCCTCAAATCCTGAGGCACTACCACCTGTAGAACATCACTCCCATCACTCTCCCTCGACCTGCGGTGTAACACCCCCTTCTGCAACAGAAACTCCTCTGCCCCCCTTATCTCCTTTCCTACCTTAGCAAAACAAGGGGCCAATTCCGGGTCCCCTTTCTGTCCCTTGATGAGCAACGCCGGCTCAATACAAGTAACGTCGGACGGGACCACGGGATCTGTCGTAAGGGGCGGTACCGACACTTCCCTGGTTTTGTCCCGGGGCCTGAGGCATGGTATGGACTCATCCACCCCTTCCTCATCGGCCAACATGGGTGGCCCACCCATGTTGGCCGATGAGGAAGGGGTGGATGAGTCCATACCATGCCTCAGGCCCCGGGACAAAACCAGGGAAGTGTCGGTACCGCCCCTTACGACAGATCCCGTGGTCCCGTCCGACGTTACTTGTATTGAGCCGGCGTTGCTCATCAAGGGACAGAAAGGGGACCCGGAATTGGCCCCTTGTTTTGCTCCAGGTGGGCTTCACCCGTCAAACAGTCACCAGACAAGGGAACAGCCGTTTCCCTGTCTCCGGTACACTCCGCAGGGGTGGGAGTCTCCAACCCCCCCGCAGAGTTGGAAGTCTCCCCTCCCTCGGAGATGACCCCCAACAAACTGTCCGACATACCAGGCTGGGGCCCGGACTGAGTACCGAGACCCACAGCCTCACAACCAGGAAACACCACCGCGTGGGTGCTTCCTCCGAGGTGCCCCGCAGAGTGAGGAATGCCAACACAAGACTCCTCTGTCCTCAACACTCCTTCCTCACCTTCGGCGACAACCTCTGCCGAATCAGGTGCTTCTAGGGGTGGCTCTGCACTGCGGCAGTCAGCCCCCACACCTTGACTCACTGGAGAGCCTGGCTCTGGCTCCTCCAGTTCACAGACACTGCTCTCTTTTGTCGGTGACTCTGCTATGTCGCAGTCAGCCCCTTGAGTAGCAGCCGGTTCCACCCGTCTAGCCTGAGACCGAGTGACAACCCCAACTACTTCCTCCTCACTGCCCTCCAATACCGGTGACCCTGCCTCCTTGCAGTCGGCCCCAGGAGCGGCAGCTTTTTCCTCACCACTGTTCTCCTCTTCCGATAGCCCTGCTCTGTCGCAGTCGGCCCCAGGAGCAACAGCCTGCATCACCCTCTCGGTCTGCGACCGGGTGACAACAGCAACAGGGTCGGGCACACTATGCCCCAACACCTCAGAAGCCTCACCTCCCGTAGGGGTGGGCACCCAAACTCTCCCTCCTGCTAGGTCATTCCCTAGCAGGAAATCAACACCTGCCACAGGCAGTTGTTTCGCCACTGCCACTTGAGCCGAAGTGGTGATCAGTGGACACGACAGCTTCACCTCAGCCGTCACAAACTTCTCGACAGCGTTGAGGCCCCTACACAACACTGCTTTAGAAGAAGTCACCTTACCCCCGGTGACATTGCGGCACACAGACTGTTGTGCGCCAGTGTCTCGTAAGATGGTGACAGGATACTTGTTCCTGTCAATCTCAACAGTGCCCCCACACAGAAATGGGCGACACCAATCCAGCTCCGAGTCAGCTGGAGTCACAGAAGCAACAACAGGGGGTAACAAGTGAAGACTCCTGAACCCCCTCCTCACAATCCAACACAGGCCCATCAAAAGCCTTCTTTCCTTCATGAACCTTAGGAGCGAGCAGCCTCTCCTCACGACCCTGGTCAGGCCACACCAACAAAGCAACTGGTTTCTGGGGTGTCTTGGAGGGGCCCGCTGTCACAAGTTTAGGGCATTGAGATCGGAAATGCCCCTTGGCATGGCAGTTATAACACGTGGGCTGGTTGTCATACTTAGGGGTACTAAAGGTCATTTTTCCTCCTGACCCTCCTTTTGGCCCTGAAGGGGCAGCGGGGCATTGAGACTTAGCAAACCCGCTCTTATTGCCAAAGCCGTGACTGCAGGGAGGGGAACGTGGAGCACCAGAACCAGCACTACCACCGCCCCCTGGCCCTCGTGGTCCTCCCTCTTTGAATCCACCTCTAGCATGAGGCTCCGAGCGATGGGCTAACACATGGTCGTCAGCCCAGGTGGCAGCCTCCTTCAGCGTCTTAAAATGCTTCTCCCTGAGGAGAGGCACCAGTTCCTTATCAGCAGCATTAATGAACTGCTCCATGACCATTAACTCCTCCAGGTCGCGGAGAGTATCCATTCCCTCACTCATGATCCATCTCTTAAATGCCTGCTCTAAATGGCGGGCACACTCAAGGTAAGAATCTCCGGGTCTCTTCTTCCCACCTCTGAATCTTAGGCGATAGGCTTCGGGCCATAGCTCGTACGCTCTCAAGATATCAGCCTTGAAGTCCTCGTAACTTTCTAGGTCTTCCACCGACATATTATCGTATGCCTCCAATGCCCTGTCTTTCAGCTTATTGGCCACAAGACCAACCCATCTTCCTTCTGGCCAACCAAACTCAGCCGCCTTCTTCTCAAACCTCCTAAACCATTCTGCAACCTTCTGCTCGTCAAAGTCAGGAATGAGCTGTAGACTCCTTACCATTTGGCGCTCAACTGAGTTCTCTCCTTCTCCTCCTTTATGAGTTGAGTTGGCCCCAAGTCTAGATCTTTCCCATTCAAAATCTCTATGCTTCTCTACCTCCAATCTTCTGACTTCTAGATCTAACCTTCCTTCTCGCTTCATTCCTCTCTTCAACTTCTAACACCAACCTTCTCGCTTCAGCTTCTAACTCCAACCTTCTCGCTTCATTCGCAGCTTCTATCTCCATCCTCTTTATTTCTAATTGGAATCTTAATTCCTCCGCCATTCCGACTGACTGGGGATTGTCAGCAACACTGGCAGCTGGGCTCACTCTCCTGGAACCCATTACATTCTCAAAAGAACCAACATGACCCGTGGTATGCTGCAGGAGCTGTTCAGGCATTTCCTGAGCAAAGTGCAATCGTCGTGTAGTACTATGCTCACTAACAGGACTAACAGGCCTTTCTTCACCTAGGCATGGCTGTTCACTAACACCACGTACAGGACTGGCTCGGGCCGAGCCATCCTCAAGGGGAGTAATTACATTACGTTGGACAATAGGCTATAAACAAGATGTGCCTGGTTAAAGAACCAGTGCACTCTTAGCCCCCAAACACAGCACCTACAGCCACCCCGTTAACGTTAAGAGGTCGCCAGTTCTTTTAACCCTCCAAAGAACAAGGAATCTCCTAGCAGTAACCACCTTCTCCTCCTTACATTCCAAAGAGACTTACAGTGAGCACGAGATTACAGTGCCTAGACAAGGAGCTATCGCTCCAGCCAGAATACCGCCCACAAGGTGTCTTTCCACCCACTTCTGGTTGAACAATATCTCCTCTCGACTCAACTAACACCCTGCAAAGTAGCCTCCCGCGAGGGGACTCGGTACAGTGCGTTATATGAGTCGTAATTAATTAATACTAAGACGGGATTACTCCTCGTCTGTGTTATCAAACAAGAGGCCCCAGATGATAGGCTCTCTCTCTCTCTCTCTCTCTCTCTCTCTCTCTCTCTCTCTCTCTCTCTCTCTCTCTCTCTCTCTCTCTCTCTCTCACAATGAGGACAACGAAGACAACGCCGAAAAAAGCAAACAACGCCGACAAAGCAGACAACGCCGAAAAAAGCAAACAACGCCGACAACGAAGACCGCCGAAAACGCAGACAACGCCGAAACTACTTCCCCGAGACTGAAAAGTCTGACAAAACCCTAGGTAGAGTTCACCTCCAGCTAGATGGTAATTATACAACCACACACTCGTTGTTCACTCTCGGCACGGTAACCTAGTCCTCGTATAGACAGGGCCTTACTGTCTAGCTACACAGATTACAACAGAACTAACAGGCCAATCATATATCCCCTTCCCTTAAAAATGAGGAGGTTACACACGGAATAATACCAAATTGAGGAGAGTGAGACGAGCGAGGATGTGTTCTTGGTGGCTGGCCAGCAGGAACTGAATGCCTTACTGCATCTCAGCTTCCATCTACCCAGGCAGAGATGCCAACTCGTACCACATATCTAGCACCGCGCCCTCCTCCAGTCCGCTATAGCCTAGGAAACAACTTCCTTTCATAAAATCACTACAGGCCATAGAGACGATGTAGGACAATAACAAACATACCAGAGGAAGCAGAAATAAATGCTCTACAAGATAGGACACCTTGCAACACAAAGAAGAAAGAGGGAAAGTCAGGAAAATTAGGAGAACGAAGAGAAGATAAAAACATTAAGCAAGCCTCGCTTTAATACGCGCTGGCAACTCATCACCACCACGGCTCGTCTTTTCTCTGTCCTCCCGCCACGCCTGATCACGTGACCCCTCGCCACGTAAGCTCCCACGCCTCCTCCAACCAGCCGCGTGGGTCCCGCAACAATATATATATATATATATATATATATATATATATATATATATATATATATATATATATATATATATATATATATATATATATATATACCATATATACCGGACTATAAAGCAAAATTGTTTGCCAAGTTTAAGGCTTCTAAATCTAAGGGTCATCTTATACACCGAGAATGAAACACAAACCTATAACTCCGTGATGAATATTCAGCGCCACTGTACCTTGGAATTCATTCCGCATGCACACACATGTATGCATAATATATATATATATATATATATATATATATATATATATATATATATATATATGTATATGTATATATATATATACCGTATTTTACGGCTTACAAGACGCTGCATCTTGGAAGACGCACCCTAATATTGGAGAGGAATTTTGAGAGAGAAAAAATTAAGTCATTCTCACACAAAAACAGCTTCACCATATCCATGAATTTATATAATCTTTTCTTAAACTATCTATTGTCTCAGCACTCACCACTAGTTTGTTGGAGCACTCACCACAAATGTGCAACTAGGTAATTACAACTACCGTTGGTTGGGGATTTGTTGGGGCCGCGTAGGCTGTGGTACCTCATCGGTCCCCAACATAAGAGTTTGTTTACATTCATCACTCCTCTGATCTTGTCCGTATGGCGATACTAGTTGGTGGTTAGTAAATATACTATACATCTTTCATTGTCCAAGGGTGGTTTTATTTTCATAAAAGTGAATTAAAAATTTTTTTAAATATGTACGTAAAAATATTAAAGTCAAAGAAATTTCATTCATTGTCAAACCCCAAGAACTCATCACTGCTGGATGGGGCTTGTGGCTTGGGTCCAGGAAGGTTTATGGTATTGGAAATACTTGTAACAAGTAAGTACTGAGGTTATATCATATAAAAGACTGAATTGAATAGTTACTTAATTTAACCTCATAATGTAATGACATCATACAAATCCACGTCCCTATCGGGCGAGCCAATACAACAACAATCGTCTTGGAAGACGCACACGTATTTTACATGGTATTTTTTTAGGAAAAAAAGTGCGTCTTGTAAGCCGTAAAATACGGTATATATATATATATATATATATATATATATATATATATATATATATATATATATATATATATATATATATATATATATATATATACACACACACATACACAGGGGTGTATGTGTATATGGGATGTCGAATGTTTACTGACGTCACGTGTGGGCCACAACACCGGGGTGGCAGGCGACACTGGTGATGAAGCTGCAGACGACAACCCAGATGATGCAGAATTTGACCCGTATGATGATGCCCTTGAACATGTATCTCAAGATATATTTAACATGCTTGCTGTATCAGATGAAGATGATTTTGAAGGTTTTTAATTAAATATCTATGTTTCGAATGTTTGAGGCAATTGTTGAAACAAGGTATTAGAACGCGCCTGGCATGGCAGTGCTGATGTTTATGATAATGTTTCTTTACGTTTTGAAAAATTCAGACTATTGTTTGGTAAAAGTAATATATGTATAATATGTAGTTTTTTAATTCCTTTAACTACTTACATCTTGAGCAACTAGTGTTGGAAGTAATTGTTAGAGTAATAAATTAAGGATGGGTGAACAGTGAACCTTACGATGAGAAAGGGGGTCGTCTAATATAGCGATAATAGCTCAAAACCAAATATTTTTCCTCAAAAATTGGGGGTCGTCTTATATAACTAGTCGCATTATAGTCCGGTATATATATATATATATATATATATATATATATATATATATATATATATATATATATATATATATATATATATATATACGAGGTCTATTCAAAAAGTATCTGACCTTGGTCCATAAAGAAAAGAATTGTTTACATTTCACAAATTTTATTTAATCACCTTCAAAATACTCCCCTTGGGAGTTCACACACTTCTCCCAGCGGTGCTGCCACTACTGGTAACATCTCTATAATACTGTAATTGGAATGTTGTAGAGCTTTGCCGTCGCTTTTGTCATAATTTCCTCTCTCCACCCAATGCGCTTCCCTTTTAGGAGGTTTATCAGTTTAGGGAACAGCCAGAAGTCATAAGGTGCCATTTCTGGAGAGTAGGTAGGGTGTCGAACAAGTGAAGTGTTGTTTTTGGCTAGTTAAGCTTGGATCAGGTGGGCAGAATGAGCGGGGGCATTGTCATGATGAGGTTGCCAATTTCGCGTAGCCTTCATTTCCTGTCATTTTTGTCTCACAGCATCACGAAGGTGTCTCATATCCTCCAGATAGTACTTCTTATTAATTGTTTGTTCTGCTGGTGCATATTCATGATGCACAATACCACTGAAGTCAATAAAACATGTCAACATTACCTTGACATTGCTGCGAACCTTTCATGTTTTTTTGGGTCTTGGTGATGTGTGATGCTTCCATTGTGATGACTGAAATTTTGTTTTGGGGTCGTATCTATACACTCATGTCTCATCACCAGTGATGATGGTCTTCATGAAGTCAGAGTCATTGTTAGCACAATATCCAGGCGAAGTTGTTTCTGCTGTTCCACCAGCAACTTGGGAACGAATTTCCCCGACACTCGTCGCATGGCCAGATCCTCTGTTAAAATTGTATGAGCTGATCCTGTGCTTATTCCTACTTCTCCAACAATCTCGTTAATGGTTATACGACGGTCTTCCATCACTATTCGACGAACCTTCGCAATGAATTCTTCGTTTCTGCTCGTGGATGGCCTGCCAGACTGTGGCTTGCTCTTGACTGAGATTTCTCCTTGCTTGAAGCGGTTATACCACTCTTTTATCTGTGTTATTCCCATGGCTTCATCGCGAAAGGCTTGCTGATTCTTCTGGGTAGTTTGCACTTGCGTATCACTAAGCTTCTGGCAGATCTTAATGCAGTACCGCTGCTTGATGCTCTCCGATATGTTGCGTAAGGACGAAAATCCGACGAGCATGTGCTGGATGTCTGCCCTCTAGCCTTCACAGGTGGAATCTTACGCGCAGTACAACTGTCAAAACTTCCATTTATGGGCAGAAAGGATGCCGTCAACTAACACAAAAAGGAATTACTGAATGGTAAATTATTTTTTCTTTTATGGACATAGGTCGGATACTTTATGAATGGACCTCGTGTGTATATATATATATATATAAATATATATATATATATATATATATATATATATATATATATATATATATATATATATAT
>JAXIVD010001740.1:5000-17500 GCA_036785275.1 Cancer borealis
CAGCTTAGAGGTGAATTTGATAAAGAATACCCAACCTTGTGATCATGTAAATGTTAAGGAAGAAAGTTAAAGAAAATAATTATAATCACTGACATTCAGAGCTGAGCTGCTTTCCATCTATAGCTATATCTATATCTATGTCTATATCTATATCTATAGCTGCTCTCTTATATTGATGTGTTTGGATCAATATATTGAAGCATTTGTCCCTCATTCTTGTATTCTATGATTAGAAATGGACCAGCCAGCACGCTATAATAGCAAGTTAATGAACAGCATCTGGGGACGCTACAATGAAAATTCCGTGCACAACTTCAAGTCGTTGCAATGTGGCGGGGTGGCTGCAGCTGGTGCCCAGACTGCCCATGAAGTTGGGCAAACGCTGCTGCAGCCACCCTCACCATCTCTAAGCAACAGGTAAAAAACTGTTTTTAGTTTATTATTTCCCTAAAACAGCAGTGTAAGTCATAGAAATCCCTTCAAGAGAAGAACCTCACTCTTAAACATAAGTTTGAAACTTCAAAGAATTGTGGGAATAAATTCTATGGCGGGACTGGAGAAGTAGTTTTAAAATGGCATAGTCTATGGCTGGTTTGCCAGTCTAGAATATAGTTCGATCAAAATGAGTTCAGCTAAATTGGTTATACATGATGAATAAAGTCCATTTTATCCAGAATCTTACTAGACTGAATGCATGAACAAACAGACACTTTTGCCATGGGGAAGTCCCCAGGAACAGACATCAGAGTAGACAAGACTAGACTACAGGTTACTCCACTTCTTTGAAGGAATAAATAGTCAAAGTGAAGGGGAGGAGAAAGTGGCGTGCACATCACTTGATATGCACAATGACATATATTGGTAAAACTTCAATGTGAATCTTCCTGGTCAGTATGCCATTATATTAACCATTTATCATTGACATCTCGTTCCAGCAGTGCCATGAAGAGGCGCCTGTGTGAGCTTGGAGAAGCTGTGTCCACTAACTTTATGGACAACCTAAACCAGTACTAAGAGGCTCAATACCGTCCGCACACCCGTCCCATCACCATCACCAATGCCTTAACAAAGAATAATGAAGATTGTGCTTTGAACAGGGATGAGTTTGAAACGATGTGCAACGAATCAACAGTTTTAGAAGCTTCCATATACAACATACAGTGTAGGTGTCTTATTTCCACTAAATTTAAAATAAAACATATGTTTATCTTGAAAGATGATGAAGCACAGCATATGAGTGATATGATAAACTATATGTAACATTTGTCTTGAGCTTCACTTTGATCTTGGAAGTTTGTTTTATAGTACCTGAGTATTTATAATACATTTCATGTGTGCTAAGTAGTAATGTGTGATGCCAGTCACCTTAATGTAAGTAAGGAACATGAATGAGCTTAGTTCAACAGTACAGGTAGTAGTTGTCTCGGTCAGACAGTGTCATGAAAAAATCAAGACATTGTTTCATCAAAATCAAATAGTGTATGCAATCTATTTTCTTTCAGTTGCTATGTAGTAATAAAAAAAATAACTCTACATGTACATAACTACTTTAAATAGTATGTTTGATTCAAGATAATGCAACTGAATTTTCTAGAGTTCAAATTTAAAAATTTATTTTATTTCACATTACTTTCAGATTAATGATAGAGTATTGACTATCGTACTCATGTTGAGGTACAAATGCAGTTATTGCTTACAGAAACATTGAAGTATTTAGGCAGAAGCCTTATCACATCAAAAAGAATGTGGATGCAAATAATTTATGTCCAATTCAAGAAATATTTGGCATTTGTATTTATTGTAATGCATCATAGCATCAATTTCATAGAAAAAATTACTAACAATACGTTTAATTAAGTCTCATTCAATATAGAAATCAGTTTTATATCGTGACGCATTACTAGACGAGAACCAACAACAATATTAGAGTTGTAGATGGAAGGTTTCTAATCTGAATCATGGTAAAGTGAATAATTTCCTTGAGCATAATGTGTGTCAAGCACCGAGTTAAGGTATTGTGTTCCAAGTGTCACCATATGTAAATAGTGACTACTATGAGTGGCAAATGGTGTGACTAATAGTGTGGACTTCACAACTGGATGTCTCTTCCAGGCCAACCCTCACTGCACACGTCTCACTTCTATATTCTGCTGTCACTAAGTAAAACAAAACCTGAATAATACTCTCACACACACACACACACACACGCACGAGACTGCAGAGAATGACACACACATAATGAAGGAGAGAGGTGGTAGTAAGGGTTAGCTACATGAAGGTTGTAAGTCCACACATTGGGTGTTGTATGGACTGTTGTACCAGTCACTAAATGAAAGTAAGAAATAAACTTACTGGAAAGATGATTGCCTAAATAACCATTTTTCGTTGAGAATGTGTTCCCTTGTGTAGTCGTGAAAACATACTCATCTTGATTTAATCTTGATGTAATGAATGCCAAATATGTCCCAAATAAATACCAAATGTCACTTGTTCAAATTATGTGTAACAATGATAGATACAGACTTGTATTCAACATAAAAACAAAAATAATTAGGTACAGCATTTTATATCCACCTTTTGAAAGTGATGGAATACTTAAGTGATTCTGTCGTAACCATTGTGTGCAACAGAACTACTTTTTCCATTTGTATCACTTCAATCTTTCGTTCACGCGGGAAGTTTGCTTACATTCAATCCCTTCCAAAGTAGGATGAGTGGCGAGTTCCATAATTCCCCAAACTACTTGCCGTAAGTTTTTCTTTACTTTGTTCTATTAACCTGCATAGTGGTGGCACTTTTACCCTAAACTCGTACATGATGTTGGCCAATTAAAGGAAAATTTTAGGTTCGCTCAAACATCCTATATGATATAGAAATAATGGAAAAACAGGTAAAAAATGGTTGTGTCATGTAGGTGCCTATTGTGACGAACAGCGATGTTAGTGGTTGTGATTGATGTTAGCAGAATGTTGATATTGATAGTGATAACGTCATCATCCTCATCAAAAGGCAACATTCACTATATATAGAAGCTGATGAGATGCTCGTGTCTGTACCTCCGTATGTATCAATGTTTCTTTCTTGATGAGGAGATACTTTCCTCACTATATGTACTCTCACTCAATTGTATGTAGTCTATCTTGTCAATGCTGTAGATGATTAAATAATCCCCTCAAACTAAGTAGCTATAGACCATATAGTTATGCTAGGGTTAATGAGAGCACTAACCCTCTCACCAAGAACTGCTGTGAGCCAGGATTGAACTCACAACATTTAGGTCACGAGCTGAACACAATACTACAGAGCTACCCAGCAACCCACTACATGACAAGCTGTATGTAATTGTGTGCTTGTAAGTTAATTTCAAGTGAACATAGGTGTCCAATAAAAACAAATTCTGCCTTTCAAAGCAATGATGATGTTCACTGCATATCATTGGCCAATCAATAAAATCCTTACAGTTTCTATCACTCCATGGCTTCTGAACTAAACAATTCATAAGAATTAACAGAATCCATAGGCTTCATAGGAGTGGGTAGGTGGAGAACATAACACAAGAGCTACATAGCCACATCTGGTTATGAATTACGATAAAAATGAGATACACATACCTTAACTAAATTTATGAGAGCCTTGTGTGAGGCGAGGGATGATGTATCAGTCCTAAGTCTCTTGGCATGCCTAAAATGACCAAATATTCATACTGCCTCGCCTCCTATCACCTTCATGTACTTCAAAATCCTACAAAATAGACAAGATACAGGACATCAAACTCTGTGAGTTATAGACACATCATCTGAAAACAAAGATACATTTTTGCATAATATTAAATGGAATGCAAAACTTCAATCATACTTTCCTTTTGAGACTAGGAATGTTATCAGCATTAAAGATACCATTAAGTGGAAATAATATATTTTGAATCATATCAAATACATATATTGAAACTCGTACTTTCTTATCCTATATCAGCCCCTGGTTATTTAGTAAACATGGATTACAAGTGTTTTAGATGTATGCAAGCTCCAGTAATTTACTTCCTTTTTGAGATGGTCAAGATGCACTCCAGGTGAGTTCATAGCCTTCAGCTGATTGAGTTTATAATCCACTCTAGACACTCATTGGTTGGTGTGAGACAGTTTGTCACCTAGTCTATATGATTATATTTAAATTCTTTTTCTCTGTAACTTGGCTCTATCAATACTTGATTTTTAATTCAACAAATAAATAGTAGATTTTGAATTATAAATGTAATAAACATTACTAAAACAAGAGATAATACGAATAAAAAATAACCCTTATGCAAGTTTTCATTTCCTGTTTTCTTTTAATGAAACAATTGAGTCTTTACCAAAATATGTAACGGAACCTGAGAGAAGCAATTCTCCTGAATACTAATGTGTCATCAGATTTCTGATAAAGGGGAAAGGAAGGAAAATATTGAATACAATTATATTTCCTAATGAAAATGAGTGACCTACAAAAGCTGGTACATGAATTTGATAGTGTGTAAAAGGTAAAATATTAAGGTGAATGTAAATATAAGTAAAATGGTGATGGTGATGGTAATGAAAGTGTGCATAACAAATTTGATACATCTTTTTATTTTTAGTAAAAGTGAGGGAATGGAATGTAGAGTGACTAAGTGTGTGTGGGTATTACAGATACACAAAATGCAACACAATGACCCACAAGTGAAATAAAAGAACTGAGTAAGAGAGTGTGTTAAAGAAAGGCGAGAAAGGAAAAAAAGAGAGGATTGGAACATGCAAGGACAAGAACGAATGTATACTCTTCTTCATAGCCATTCCCTCAGGATAATTCTCAGGAACACAATCATTAACCTGCTTATTGATTTCTACTTACTATATTATCTCATTTATTTTCAGTCATATTGGACTATTTATTAATACACTTAAAATCCAAAACCACTCAATTAGTTAAATAATTATTCAAGTCATTCATTAACAGCCAAGCTACAAATAAAGTGCTTAAATAATTCCACTAAATAAGGTAATTATAGACCATACAGTTAACGAGTGTGCTACAAAGAAAAACAATGTATTATGTAGCCCTGAGGTGGGACAACAATAATTCTTAAAAGGCAACAAAAGGATGGAGCAAGAAGTCTGGGAAGCCCCTCCTCTATATACTCTTTTACAAAACGATGAGGTGCAGATTGGGAAGGGAGAGTAGTTAGTTAATGTGAAAAGAGTAAGCGCCAAACATCAAAGGTCACATGGCGTGATATTAACCTAAAAGGGAGATGGTATAGCAAAGAGATGATGGTAAGGTAAACTATAGGGAGGGGAAGAACAGCTAGTTAGTCAAATGGTTAGATCAAATGGAGGATGTATTTGTCACAGAAAGGAAACTATGTCGTCAATGTGACGATTCAGTAAGACTATCATTAAGGCAAGGGAGCCAGGATAGAAGGGAGAGTACCGTGTCCATGAACCCTGGTCTGCCTTGCCTTGGCTGGCCACCTTTAGCAGGATAACAACCTAAGATATAGATAGATCATGTATGACAGCTCAAAGCATCCTGTGTGAGTCTGCCTCACACTGCCAATCAATGAGTACCTTCTGTGATCACCAATTAGATCCAGCTAATCACCTGGAAGTTGGCTGGCTATGAGTTCATCTTGAGTGTATTTTCACCACCTTTAAAAACAATGACCATGGGTGTTCCAGGTCAGTGGTATAGCAACTACCTAACATAGCTACAGCTTACATTGGACTCATCAACGTCCTTTACAGTGTATTCTGGCTGGGTTCCCATAGTCCCACAAGCCCTGCGATGTAAAGCCTGGGAGGGAAGAACATAATGCAGAAAATGAAAGCCCTGCTACCTGCAGACTGTGCACTGAGGACAACTTTCTTCCTCTCCACCTCTTCTACCTAGTATTGCAATAATCACTCCAATGTCCTAATCCTATGCACAAAACTCATACCTACTGGTCACAGCAAGTGGGTGAATGCCAAACAAACATGACCATGGCCACCACCACTCCCCTCAACCAAGTAACTGGGAAGGACAAAACATTACATAGAGATATAACTGTATACTATATCAATAACCCCTACAGCGCCTATCACAGCTTAATCCATGATAAACAATTATGGAAACTGTCACCAATCATGTTGTCATGTATTAAGCACTGCTCATGGTGTAGTGTGTAGTCCAATCAGCTTGATAAATATAGGATTCAATGGTGATTCGATCATTGCTTGTTGGAGGATGTGGTGTTCCTCTGCACTGTCATGTTTTAACGAATAACCAAACTAATGCACACCTTCATGTACTGCTGATAAAAGGGTAACAATGAGTGGCTGCTAGCAAGGAAACTCCTGCCAGCAAACATATACTACCCAAATTAGGAATTGATGTGCGACCTGATGACTATCAGCATACATAATTAATGATGCTCTGATAACACATGTAATTTCACTCTAAATAATGTATACATATTTCAATGTATGTACTTAAAGGAAATCTTACTTTGGTAAATACAATATACACTTATAGTTTGTGGTGTGGAAATAGATGAGACAGTCTTAAGAAGAGTTGATGTACTGCATATAATGACAACCAATCTCGCCACCATTGCATCACACCTGGTTACCAGCGACACACAACCATCACCATTGTATTAACATTACCACACCTAACACCATACTTTATGATCATTTCAGTTTTCTTTATCATCACAATATCTGCTACCACTTAATGGGTTGAAACATTCTTGGCCAATTACTTATTCAATTAAAATCAATTTAAAAACAAAACTGTATTGCACAAGATGGTGGCAATATATGAAGTGCAACTTGCAGTAAGGAGATGCTTGCCTTGTATAGAATTTTAAGGCACATTAAATATCATATATATATATATATATATATATATATATATATATATATATATATATATATATATATATATATATATATATATATATATATATATATATATATCCCCATTTGCGTGACTGAGCTGCCACGCTATTTTTGGCCAGGGTGTTTCTTCTGCTATGGGGGCCAAGGGGTTAAGTAGAAAGGGTGTATATGTATGTGTGCATGGGCGTGTGTATGCGTGCCTTGTCTTGGCTATCCCCTTTTAATTAAGGAAATAACAGCCTGGTATATAGATAGGTAGACAAATGATTCATGGATCTGTGAACCTTTCATTCAATCATATCCTCACAATCAAGTAAACAGTACATGTGCACCTCTGCAAAAAGGGTTATAACACTAATAATTATTGAGTATGAAATCAATGTAGGAAACTTAATTAAATTGTAAAAACCCAGCAAAAGTCTCAATATATATATAAATAAAAACCAAGGGTATAAAGAGGGCCATCAAGCACACTTGAGGTGGCATCAATCCTATCACAAAACATAAAGCAACATTCTGGACACTTTCACGGGGAAGAGGTATGTCAGCAGTGGTCAGTGGACTCATTCTTGCAATAAATGTTGTAGGAGTAACCATGGTGGCTGCAATGCTTGACTTGGGCTTCAGAGACCATGGAGGACCACTGGGCACCAACCACATATGAAAAACTTGCTTTTACTCAAATTAGGACATTGCAAGTGCTAAAGGTGAAGTCTGTTTTAAGCCTCTCCAATTATATTTGGTAGTAAGGGTGCTGAGAGAGTCTGCTGGATCCTGGAGGAGAGGGAAACCAGCAACCATACACTGCAACAAATTAAATTGCTTTAACATTGCAATGGGTAACTATGCTGTTGGAGTTCAACACTGGTTTCCTTGTCACAAACCCATTCAGTATGAGCAATCTAAATGCATTCTATCATGGCTTATGAATGAAGGCACCTACAGCACCATAACACAAGTACTAGTACCAATAGCAACAATAAGTATCATTCCCATTCTGACAGAGTAGGCAGTAGACACCTGCCGCCCGGTGGAATACTCTAGGAGAGATACTTACGGGGATGTAGGCAGTGCTGCAGACTGAGTGATTCCCCGTGTCCTCTCTTCCCGGTTCCCTTAGTGTCTCATTTACACAAGAGAGCAGCTGCAGCCTGCCCTCTAAAGATAACTTCTTCTACAACCTACACAACATTACTACACCTTACACTTTTACATTCTCTTCAAATTAAAATTTAAAAATGGCTTCACCACACCCAGCCTCGGAGTCCCCATCTGGGGAGGGGACCACAAATGTCCAGAGGTCGGACTGCCCCTCTACTGATGACCTTGGGTGTCTTGACACTTCCTCTAACACTTTCACTCTCGATTTCTGCAACATTCGTGGCCTTAGATCTAATTTCAAATCTGTGGAACACCATCTCTCCTCCACTAAACCTCATCTTCTCTTCCTAACTGAAACACAGTTGTCTGTGACTACTGACAGCAGCCCCTTTTCTGACATTACTTGCTCTCGTGCCCACAATCTTGAATCTTCAGAATTTTCTACTATCTGGCTAAGACTTCAATGTCACTCTCTAACTAAATTCATCTGTGCTGTATATCTCTCAACCAATACCTCTGACTAAGTAAAATTCTTTGACTATTTGACTTCCAAAGTGGAGCACATCCTATCTCACTTTCCTTATGCTGAGATCTCCATTTTAGGGGATTTCAATGTTCACCATCAGCTTTGGCTTTCATCTTCTTTCACTGACCAACCTGGTGAACAAACCTTCAACTTTGCTATCCTTCATGACCTAGAGCAGCTAGTGCAGTTTCCTACCCGTATCCATGACCGCCTTGGAGATACGCCCAACATTCTTGATCTTTTCCTAACTTCCAACCCTTCAGCTTCTCTGTTAAACTTTCCTCTCCATTGAGCTCCTCCGATCACAATCTTATTTCTGTTACCTATCTTATCACTCCAGTGCAGCCTCAGAATCTGCCTAAGCAGAGGTGCTTCTGGCATTTCAATTCTGCTAAGTGGGAGAACCTGAGGCAGTACTATTCTGATTTTCCTAGGGATGATTATTGCTTCCATGTCAGAGATCCTTCTCTTTGTGCCGAGCGCATAACAGAGGTGATTATCTCTGGCATGGAGCTATACATTCCTCATACTTTCTCTAATACTAAAGCTAAAAAACCCTGGTTTAACTCTGTTTGTTCTCATGTCTATATTTCTCCTACTGTCCTCTTTACAGGGTCTGGCGACAAGCGGGATTTTTTTTTTAATACTTAATTTATTTTTCCCTTAGCCAGTATCCTTTTAATGTATATATATATATATATATATATATATATATATATATATATATATATATATATATATATATATATATAAAAACAATACCATTACAAGGCAACCTGTATCTGCCTCAAACTTATCTCTGGAGGAACTACATTCACCACCACCGGAGTACAAGATCATGACTACAAAAACAACACCAACTGATGCCAACAGGTGCTTTGCAATTAACACTCCCCGTAATATTGGACAGGTGGACGACATCTTGAACCAAAACATGTCAACTTATATTCCTTCAACGTGATATTTTCCCTTGAACTGAAGATTCATATACCAATGGTTATGTACATACAATAAGTGAGACCACATCATTGTAAAGGATTATGCAACCAGATTGTCATTTGAAACTATGGGAAATATTTGCAGTTTAATAAAACACTAATACGAACACAAGTAAATTTGATAATTCTGTAACTTTACACAATGTAAATTATATGACATTATGACAATCATCAAGTGAAGTGCAGTAAGTGCCACCACTGTACACTCACCAGTCTCTTAGGAGGCCCAGGCTGCCAACTCTGCCATGTCCTCTTCATCCTCCTCCTTCTTCTTGCGTTCGACGCGGGCCAGGTTTCCCGTGGGCACCTCAGGAAGCTCCGCCACAGACTCGCCAGTGTTGAGTAGCTTTTCATCAAGCTCCTCCTGTTCCAGCTCCTCTAACTCAGCAAGGAGATCATCCTGTTATGGGAAAAGTGATGTTAGTGTGTGTCATTGTTCAGGATCACGCATTGGACTTGTGATCAACAGCCATTACTTTTCCAGAGAGTGCTTAAAGCTCATTATAACCAGATTTTTGTATGTGTGTGTGTGTTGGTATTTGTGCTTGTCCAATCCTTCCCATTCTTACCTCATCCACGTCTTCACCAAAGCCGACTGGGTTGGAGATGGCGTCTGAAATCTCTCTGGCCACATCCTGTTGTTCAGCAATGTCATCCATCATGTCATGCACTTCATCCACATTCCTGGTGAAGACACACTGTGCTAAACACTATTCTCACATCCATCTTATCATCAAATAGTGATAGCGATGATGATGATGAAAGTCTAAAATATTGTTTATGTACTGAAAATGCTTAGCTACATTAAAATATGGTAACATTCACAACAATCAATGCTGCCCTTCTTGCTTATCCTACATAGAAGAAAAAATGCTAGTAATGCACATAACACAAAGGTGGAGATGCACTGGGCTACTTCCTATTGCAAGAGAAAGTCCTAGTTACTATTTACATCTCTCAATACACATTAGAAAAAGGCTCTGAACTAACATCAATCACTGGTTATTGGTATTATTCTATGTTTTATCATTATCTTCGTTATTGTTATTATTGATTGTCTAGCATTGTGAAAGTGGTAAGAAATGGGTGAATGTTTAGCAAATAACAGAGAACAGGGTACAATGGAGGAATTTTCTTTGTGATTACTCCATGAGGTGTCAGGAGAAGGAGATCTAACACAATTGTCAATGGTAATGATGTGAGTGATTGCAATACAGTGTAGGTATCCTGGGTAACTCACATATGCTTGTGTGCTGCCTTGAGTGCCTTGGCTGCGTTACTCATGGTCTCCAGAACATTGGTGTTGGTGTTGGCGGACTCCAAGGCCTCCCGCTGCATCTCTATCGTGCTAAGTGTCCCGTCAATCTGTTGCAGCTGCTTGTCATACCTCTTCTTACGCTTGAGGGCCTGCAGAGCCACTGAGGAAACAATTGTCATGTTATCTCAAAGGTTGGGTTCTAAGGTAACTTGTTTTCTATACATTCTAAAACATTTATTCCATCACTTTACACACACATACAAATCAGTCAATGTCATCAATGAACCACACACATTAAACTGTATGGTATTATCTTATATCTTCACCTGAGAAGATTATATTAATTACATTTGTCACAAATTCTTAGTTTGTGAGATATTCAATGTTTTCTATGAGACCTTCTCTTCGAGAATATAGTTATGTTTAGTTTGGTTTGAACAAGGTTCTGTTATTTGTCAATATAGGTCAAGGTTTGGTTAATTTAGGTGGTATTATTGCAATTTCAACCAATACACCGCACATAACTCTAAACTATCTCAGGGTCTAGATGACACTATTAGGAGCATTTCTAGTCCCATATTACACTGTCAGAAATTAATAATAAGATCGGGACAGTTAAAATAGTGTCGGAGCAGTTAGGTTAGATTAGGTTAGGTCCAGAGAGGACGCAGCCCTCCTGATCAGGTTAGATTTCTGGTTGTGTTTGAACAGTGTCCTAGCGGAGGTGGAGGGGTGTTAGGTTAGGTTAGAGTTAGGGATTTATTTATTTTATTTATTTTAAATTTTTTTAATTTTTATTTTTTTTAGTATTGCTTAATTGTTTTTCTGAATTTGTTGTTGTGATTCCAGATTTCAGAGTATGGATAGGGATGACATGTTAGGTTAGGTTAGAATAGTGTCAGAGTGGGGTGATCCAGGGAGGGCAGCCCCCTTTAGTATAGGTTTCCGACAGTGTAATATGGGGCTAGAAATGCTCCTAACAGTGTCATCTAGACTCTGAGACAGTTTATAGTTACGTGTGCTGTATTGGTTGAAACTTCAAATTTACCATTTAGGTTTTGTTGTTATGTTAAATTAGAAGATATCAAATGTTTTCGATGACCAAAAATCGGGGGTTGGCGAGGTGCAGACGCCATTTTTTCGTAGCCACACGCCAGGTTTTGTGATTGTTAGTGCATCGTGCGTTCGTCAATATATCCATGTGCATTCTGGTGAAGATGTAAAATTTTACCAACTGTATTTCCCTCCCTACATGTTCATCCTTCACATCACAAGTATGCTATATCTTCCTGCACCAGATTTACCTCCACACTCCTTGACCACTGATCAGAAAGGAAAGAACACATATTTCCTTAGTTATAGTTCATCACAGTGTAGGTTAGGTTATATCAAGTTATTGTGTTCGATTAAGTTAGGTTAGGTTATAATCATTTAAGTTTGGTTTGGTTGTTAAATTTCTTGGTAAAATAGTTTATGACCAGAAATGAAACAATACAGAACTTCTTAATTACAGTTTCCAGGCATCTTAAACATCATAAATACCGTACAATGTCATTAAAATACGCACCTCTTTTGTTTTTGGTTCCATTCTGTCTGGCGATTGAGATTTCTTGCTGAATTTTCTTTTCTAAAAAATCTTGCTTTTTGATCAACATTTCCTCCGTGTCTCTAAGCTTCTGGATGGCATCCCCTGTGGTGGGCGCCTTATCATTCTTTCCTCC
>JAXIVD010001740.1:22500-37500 GCA_036785275.1 Cancer borealis
TGTAGGCAGAATAGTGAGTGATATTACTCCGATGTTGGACACTACGAACCTGCAAAATATGAATTTTTCCTTCAGTTCGTCGTGTTCTTTCTGTAAGTGGCACAGACGACAAACTGACGAGCCTGTAAACAATATATATATATATATATATATATATATATATATATATATATATATATATATATATATATATGTGTGTGTGTGTGTGTGTGTGTGTGTGTGTGTGTGTGTGTGTGTGTGTGTGTGTGTGTGTGTGTGTGTGTGTGTGTGTGTGTGTGTGTGTGTGTGTGTGTGTCGTTTCTAATGGTATTAGTGTAGCGTTGATAAAAGTTGATTACTATTTAGAAAGCTTACCTAATGATGGGAGGGAGGGAAGGGGAGAGGGAGAGAAGGAAGAGGATACGCAGGTTACACCAGCAATGTCATGAAGAGAAGGGAAAGGTGGAGGGAGAGAGAAAACGGATAAATGAAAGCGGATTCGGAGGGGAGGGAGGAAGGAATGGACGGATGGAGGGATCATGGGAGAGGGGGAAGTGAAAGAGAAACTTTGCCTGTTGTGGGAGGTGAGGAGTGCCATGCGGTGGTAGTCTGTGTCCAACCTGCACACACACACCAGCTAACCCAACACACACCAAAACACACACACACACACACACAAACAGACATATACAAGCACACGTCCCTACTCCTATTAGCTACAAGTATCACCCAGCAGCCATATGGAAGCATGGGATGGCTAGTCTGAACTGAACCTCATTGATGACACCTGGAAAATCATCTTGAGTAACGACATTTCACAGAATTACACAAATGTAGCGAGAAAGTCAACATAGTCATTGCTTGGAACACTAAGCTAGCCGTGTGTTCAGTGTTCCCAGTACCAAAGGCAAGACACATCCTGGTTAGGTATACATACACACCACCTCCACACCAACGCATGTCCTGCTCTTTGTGTGTGTGTGTCCTTCGAGCAGCACTGTCACTCTCCCTTCGTTAAGACCTGACGGACACTGACGGAAACACGACGATACCCGTGAGTTATGGTTACTATTTCCTCCACGTGGTTAACAAATTGAAACTGTTATCTATTCATTGAATCATTTATCTATCTATTTATATATTTTTCTCTTTTTTATATATAGGACACTGATTTTGACTATGTGTGTGAATTGTTAAACTCGAGAATAATGCTTTACACATAAATATACGTACAGTACATACAACAGACAAAATTATAATTAGATAGTTAGCTGTTAAATTTTATGGAGACAAAATATGATTATGTAGAAAAAATAAAAGAGAGAAAAGTTAAATACGTAGTAATAGTATTATTATTATTATTATTATTAGTAGTAGTAGTAGTAGTAGTAGTAGTAGTAGTAGTAGCAGTAGAAGTAATAGTAGTAACAGGAATGAAAATTAGTAAATCCTGTTGAGGCTTAGTCAAGATAAAACAGATAAAATTGATAAGAGTTACACCTGGGAGGCAGCAGGCAGGCGAGGTGTGTTTAGGTGAAAGTGAATAAATACTTAGGACAAAAACAAACCTTTACTATTATTTACTCTACTGTTACTCTTATTCTTCTATACTTGTTGTTATGTGAGGAAGGTCTGTCAACGCACTATGAACACAAGGTTGGGTTGGGTGGCGCTGCGTGACATTTCGTGACGCTGAATGGAAGTGAAAGTTGTGTGTGCCCGAGAAAGTTTCCGGCTCGCAGGAATGGAAGTGAGACAGGAAGGCAATGTGGGCGTGGGCGTGGGCGTGGGTGTGGGTCAGGTGAGAGTTAGATTCTTTCCTTCTTTCTTTTTTTCTTTATCTTTTTTTCTCTCTATGTCTTTGTGTGTTTACATCTACTACCACAAACTACTACTACTACTACTACTACTACTACTACTACTACTACTACTACTACTACTACTACTACTACTACTACTACTACTACTGCATAGAAAACGAGAAACGGAAAAGTGATCATGATTAATTGCAGGGAAATTAGGAAAAAATGTAAATGATTGTTTATGGAAAGTTAAAGGCAGAGAACAATTATCATATTAGGACACACATGGTCATTACCAAAACTCTCTCTCTCTCTCTCTCTCTCTCTCTCTCTCTCTCTCTCTCTCTCTCTCTCTCTCTCTCTCTCTCTCTCTCTCTCTCTCTCTCTCTCTCTCTCTCTGATGATGATACTAGCGATTGAGATGATGATTTTAATGATGATGATGATGATAATAATAATAATAATATCCACTACTCTCCCGCACAGCACAACACGGGCTGATCCACACTTTGGGTAGAATGTCAGTGTGGGCGGGATGGGCGGGGCTGCTGTGGTTGCTGCTACTGACGGTGAGCAGCGGCCTGAGGATACAGGAGGCGCCCAACGCGGCCACAGTGCTGTATGAAGCCCCGTCCACCTCCAGACGAAGGGATGGGCGTGCACTCCCCAGCACCATCATCATTTCGAGTCCACTCCTCATGAAAACCAGACAGAAGGACGACCCACCCTCCCTGAAGGTGACCCATGACGCTGACAGCACCACGAAGCACTCCTACATCCCACTATCTATTCGTAGGACGTCACAGGAGGCTGACAACACCTCTAAACATTCCTACATCCCAGCGTCTGTTTCTAGGACGTCTCAAGAGTCTGACAACACATCTAAGCACTCCTACATTCCAGTGTCTGTTTCTAGGACGTCTCAAGAGTCTGACAACATCTCTAAGCACTCCTCCATCCCATTGTCTGTTTCTAGGACGTCTCAAGAAGCTAACAGTACCTCTAAGCACTCCTACATCCCACTGCCTGTTTCTAGGACGTCTCAAAAGTCTGACGCCGCCGCCAAGGACACCACTGGCTCACTCAAGACGCAGAAAGGGTCTGAGGTGGGGGTGGCTGCCAACATCAAGTTCTATACAATCAACTGCACGAGTGGTAAGCCTTGTTCCACCATCATCCCGGCGCCCGTCACCACCTATGATCACCACTACAACAACAAAAACAACAGCAGCAAAAGGCAGCCCTTCACCGAGAACCAGATTAAGCGATACTTGCAACAGTTCAGTCTTCGTAATGGGTTCCAGTACGGCAGGAGCTTCGAAGACAGCGGCAATCCAGATCCATCCTGGCAGCCCCCAGAGGGACGCACATTCAGGGATCCTAAGTGGGTCCTTCTCGACCCCAACAGTAAGTACGAGGACCAGGATCCATGGTACTCCGTACCTGGGAGTCAGGCGACGGTGTACAAGCACCAGGCGTACACACCCTCAGGCTACGACACTCACAAGCGACCCGTCACGGATTGGGACAGCGTGTACGCCTCCTTCCCTCAGCGCCGACCTACACCTAACCGGCCCCAGTACCCTTCTGCTTCAGGATCAATTATTCCTAACCACGGTGGTGATTCCTCAGGCAGGTACCCGCGGCCCCGCCCCCCATCCAGGAAGGGTGTATGGAGCCGATACAGCACTTCCAGTGTCTCCCAGCTGGACAAAGACACAGGAGAGTGGGTGAAGGTGTCTTCCAACGGCCCTAAGAAGGACGAGGTGTCTTGGCACTCACCTTCCCGCCGGCCGTCCTCGCACCAGGCACAGGCCCAGTTGACAGTCCTTGGGGTTAATGAGGATCTTGATGCTCCCCGCGGTAATGGCAATAAGCCCGGGACGCACGTGGTGGTGAAGCCGAACGGCGTGCCCGGCCAGCCGCCAGCCGTTATCGAGACAGCCGGCAGCCACTACCACCATGATGAAAGCCCACCCACTCACGGGCACGGCGGAGTGCAAGTGAGTGTTTATCCAGTCTTTATTACCTCCTCTGCCTTTCCCTCCAACAAAGAGACTCCAGGTATACCTCCCTCATCATCCTTATTCCCATCCCCATCCAACACCTCTTCCCCTTCCTCCACCAATACCACCCAACCCTCTGCTCCCTCTAGCACCACCACCTCTGCCCCTAATATCACCACCACCACTTCACCTCCCCCTCCTCCTCCTATCACGACAACCACGACAACGACCACCACCCGACGACCACCACCTCCTCGTCGTCCTCTTCCCATCCGATTCACCACGACAACCACCACCACCACCACCACCACCACCACACAGCCACCAGCCACGGAGTCCATCATGAGTAACCCGTTCATGGTGATGGCTGCTGTGAGTGCCGGGGTGGTGCCTGTCACACTCGCCCTCCTGCCGGCGTTTGTGGGCAGGCGACGAAGGAGGAGTTCAGGTCACCGCAGGAGGATCGCTTTGTCCACTAGCGGCCTGGAAAGGGTGAATGCCATGGTGCAAGGTGCTCTGAAGCGCTACAGTACAGCCAAGAGTAGCATCTATGACCACCACGACTCCTGACGATAAAGACACAGACGGTACTGTCATGACGCTTGTGTCCCTACTGCACCACCACCACCACCACCCTTTTTACCTCATTAAAATCATTTTTTCCCCCCACCACCACCACCATAGCAATCACAGCAACCACCACCCTCTTTCCCTCACCACCACTACCCTCGCTCCCTCACCACGACTCTCTCTTCCCCACCGCCACCCACCCTCGCTCTTTCACCACCACCCTCGCTCCTTCACCACCATCCTCCATCCTCCACCACCCTCTCTCTGGTTTCCGTCAATATTTTTTCCGTGAGTAAGGATTCGTTAGTGAAATCGTTGGTTTGTATTCTGTTCCCTCTCCTCTCACAGGCCGCGTTGACGGAAATGATGTTTTAAGGTAAGGTGGCTTGCATGGTAACGCCCTTGTCACTACAGTATGCTCTCACCATAGTCTGTTTTTTGAGGAGATGCTAAGGATTATATACATTTACATAATCCTTGAGATATGCTAAGAACCTCCCTCCCTCCCCTCACCTCACTACCCTTGCACCTCCTCCTCCTATCCCCTCACCCTCCCCTTCCAGCACCCCTCACTCACCTCACCCTCCCCTTCCCTCTCCCCATTCGTTTAAATACTAGTGTTACGAAGTTATTTATAATACTTTATGATGATGATGATGACGATGATAATGATAGTAGTAATAATAATGATAATAGTAATGATACTGTAATAGTAATAATGATATTGATAATAATAATAGTAATAATGATAATAGCAATAATAATGATAATAGCAATAATAATAATAATAATAATAATAATAATAATAATAATAATAATAATAATAATAATAGTAATAATAATAATGATAATGATAATAATAATGATAATAATGTTTCTATTTCTTAAAATCAATTAACTTTTCGTCATCTTTTTTTTTCAGTATGGTAAGCCAGTGTATGTTACTGGAGGCTTCACACTGGTGCAATAGTGTGTGTGTGTGTGTGTGTGTGTGTGTGTGTGTGTGTGTGTGTGTGTGTGTGTGTGTGTGTGTGTGTGTGTGTGTGTGTGTGTGTGTGTGTGTAAAAGTTCCTAACAATGTGTAGTTTGATGACCCTAGAAACACTAGTTGATATAGTTTATAAACTTTGGTGAAATAAGGATTTTTATTTAGCTCCTTAATAAAGGTTACAATTTCATACACACACACACACACACACACACACACACACACACACACACACACACACACACACACACACACACACACACACACACACACACACACATCCCTGTCACCCGACAAAACGTGGGTTCGAACCCTGCTCAGTTCGCTAAACAGTTTGCCCTGCCAGGGAGTGGTTACTGTCCCCCTTGAACAAGGGGATGGGCGTGTGTGATGTGTGAGAGGTATCACCGTTACCCATAGATCCGTCTGTATGAGCTCTCAGCTCCACCAGGGAGGGTAATGGCTGACGGTCACGAGTCTAGCATGCATACACACGCAGGCAGTATCCTTGCCTCTACTTGCAATAGTGTGGCACACTCACTACACAACACAACAACGTGTACCATCATTATGACGCTGGGGTGAGGTGTGCCAAGGAGGCCTCAACAGGACCACTAACGTTGGCCAACGTACGTCATCTCACCTGGACTGGTGGAAGATGATCTCGTCACTCTCTTCGTCAGCAGATTTCTGAAGACTGGGAGCGGGTTCTTCAAGATGGTCGTCAAGTTCCTTAAGCCCCAGCGGGAGGTTGGACCTCAGACGTGCCTCGAAATCCTGCACCTGTGCTAGGATGTGTGTGGCCAAGGCCTCAGCTGTGGGCACGTCCAGGAGGAGTGTGGCAGAGGAGGCAGACAAGGAGGACGACGCTGACCTGCCACTGTACCCAGACATCATACCGTGACTCACTCCGCCGTAGGAGTGGACTGGAGACTTGGAGGTGAACAAGTGGAGGAGGAGGAAGAAGAGCGGGATGATGCCAAGGAGGAGGACGGCGGGTTTTTCCTCGATAGCTGCGGCGAGATCTTGTAGAAAGGTGCTGATGGCCTCAGCCACGGCCTGCACGAAGGACGAGATGGCCTCGCCTATAGCCGTCACCAGGTCCGTGAGGGCTTCAGCAACCTTAGGTGCCACCTCAGAGGCGTCCTCAGCGGCGGTGTTCAAAAAATATAAATCGGGCGAAGGCGTGAGGTCAGTACGGGAGGGTAAGGTGTGGGTGATGCGCTGTTGGCTTGGGAGCGGCGGCTCACTCCTAGCTACCGTGGAGTTGTTGATGGTGTTGAGCTGCCTTAGCGCAGAGAAAGTCTCCATCATGGATAAGTACTCGGCAACGAGGGCCGTGTTGATCGGCCTGCGGGTGGGTGAGGGTGAAGGGAGGCTTGTAGAGGCACCCGCATGATGGGTGGAGATGGGTGGAGGGAGGCGAGGGAGTGGTGAGTGAGGCACGTATGGGGGTGACGGAACACGATCCTGAGGCAGCACGGGTGTAGGTGTCTTGGGCGGTGTGGCGGAGAGCACAGGTAAGGGCGGCACAGGTGAGGGCGTGTGAGAACTCCTGTTGTGCTCTGTAAAGTGTGCTGCTTGTGAATAACTGGAAGGTGCAGGACGATGTTATTATCATCATTGTGTTTATATAAGGCAAGGCTTACAGCACACGCACACACACACACACACACACACACACACACACACACACACACACACACACACACACACACACACACACACACACACACACACACACACACACACACACACACACACACACACACACACACACACACACACACACACACATACACACACACACACACACACACACACACACACACACACACACACACACTATGTACAATATATACAAGGTGTACACATGCCCGAGATAAGAGTGTAGCATCACGCAACTTGGGCTGAGGGAGTCCCATTACATATCTTTCCATCCACCTGTTTATCTATCTGTCTGTCTCTCCATCTATCTATCTATCTGTCTGAGCATCCATCTATATATCCATATATTTGTTTACCTGTCTGTCTGTCTGTCCATCTTCTTAACTATTCATTTATCTATCTATCTGTCTGTCTATCTATTTACTCATGTGACGCGCGTTTGGCCGTGCTGGACAGACAGACAGACAGACAAACAGACAGTGAAGTCACCAGGCATACAGACCACTTAATGAGCCTCAGGTGTAAAGGACGGTGACGGGAGGCGGACGAGAAGAGCGTCACTCCGCGCCCCGTACAGCCTCGTCAGGTGGGTGAGGTCAGCCAGGACTCTTCGGGCGAGGTCGTCCCTGGAAGAGCGGCCGTGCGGCGCTACGTACACCCGCCGGTGGTAGCCGCCGTACATTACTGGCCTCTTGTATAGGAACGGGAGGAGGAGAAACGGGATAAGGAGCAGGAGGGCAAGGGCGGGATTATCAGTCAAGGCCGTCTGCAAGTCACTAAACAATTGACTAAAGGCAGCCACTATGTTGGTGACGAAGGTGGTGAGGGAGGAAGCTAGCTGTGTTGTGTCACCCACCGCCAGCGCCGCCGCCGCCACCGCCGCCGGCATGTCTTGCACCACGGGATCGTCACTCAACAGCAGGGGTTCAGGGCTCTGCTGCAGCTCCTGAGGGTCTGCCGGGACCATGATGACGGCTGGGGGACTGGCGCTGAAGCCGTACAGATGCAGGAGGTGGTTTGACAAGGCGAAGTAGTCTGAGAATGGACTTGGCTCTCCGAACACAGTGGTGGAGGACGAGGGGGAGGAACCCGTGAATAAGTCACCTTGGAAGGCGGGCTGCAGCAAGGAGGGGGTCAGGTCTCCAGGAAAGGCAGTCTCTGAGGCCAAGTCTAAGGAGGACAAGCCATACAGGATGGTGTCTACATCAGGTGGCGACTCAGGCAGCGGCAGGAAGGCTGCTGCTGGAGGAGAAGGACACACCTGTAGCTGACTAAGGCAAGGTGAGGGTGTCGCTGAAGAGACAAGTGAACAGCGTGAACAGCGGTGCCAAGGGCTTGCACCACACACTGTGAGGCCCCGGGAAGGAAAATGAAGTGTTCGCAATCAACAAAGGGCGGTGCAAAAGGGACAAGAGTGGGAGGGAGGCATAAGGGGAGAAACGGTGTCACGGTGCTGCCCGCCTAGCCAGCCAGGTAGATTGTAACTGTTGGTACGAACACGGTTGGCGTAGTAGTGCAACGCTGTACGCATGATATCTCTTGTTTGTTCTGCTTGATTTAAAACACCGGCATTGTACTACACACTTGTGCAACCAGGGAAGAAAAGGAGTGAACACCCAAAGGTAGTGTGACGCGGCACCCAAGTGTGTGTGTGTGTGTGTGTGTGTGTGTGTGTGTGTGTGTGTGTGTGTGTGTGTGTGTGTGTGTGTGTGTGTGTGTGTGTGCGCGCGCGTGTAACAACGAAGGCATATCACACGCCAACAGGTATTAGGTCCCGGCAGTGATCGCCTTCACTTCCCTAACCTATGAGTGTGAGGCAGGCCATTTACAGGTCATCATAACACAGCCACGCCCACGCCCACGGCAGGATGCAGGTTGGTATTATACAAGCATTAGTATTACCCGGATAGCCGTGTGTTTGTTTAATGTGAGTGTGACCTGCCAGGCTAGGTGACGCCACTGTGGGAACTCGAACTCGGGTCACACTGGCCTACTGATACACTGCTACACGAAGACTGTACAGGACAACAACACTATAGACGGGATGGATGTGTGGCATGTACTGATACAGACAATAGTAGTAGTAGTAGTAGTAGTAGTAGTAGTAGTAGTAGTAGTAGTAGTAGACTAATATATATCATTAGTAGTAACATCAACATTGGTAGTAGGCATTAATTAGAATTATTAGTATAAAGCTATAAACATTAATATTAGGATTATCATTAGTAGTATGTGTAGTAGTCGTAGCAATAACAGTAGTAGTAATAATTATGATAGTAATTGTTATAATGATAGTAATAATAATAGTATCAACAACACCAACAGCAGTATTAGTATTAGTATTTTTACAATGATTAGTATCTCTCTCTCTCTCTCTCTCTCTCTCTCTCTCTCTCTCTCTCTCTCTCTCTCTCTCTCTCTCTCTCTCTCTCTCTCTCTCTCTCTCTCTCTCTCCCCCCCCCTCCCCCCCGTCTACCTCTACCATTACCTTCAAAATCCCCATCAGCGTGGTGGTGGTGAAGTGGAGGGTGTGGTGGTGGTGATGGTGGTAATGGCTGTAGTAGCTGCGGTGGTGGTGATGGTGGTGATGGTGGTGATGGTGGTGGTAGCAAGCTGGAGACTGAGAGCGCTGGCGGCCACTGAGGAAGAGAAAGAGTGAAGTCAGGCTCTTTGATCCTCTATATTGCATGGAAGGGGAATCAGATCACATGGAGGAGGATCTTTCAGTCTCCTATACACGAATAAAAACATCACTCCTGCTCACCAAGTTATTGAAAAGTACAACGTCAGTGGGTGTCAGGGAGGGCGTCACTGTCTGCGGCCTGCTGGTGGGGACATGAAGGGCAGCTGTCTTAAATTCAGGAGTCTTATACACATCAGAGCCACCGCCAATGTCTGCTACACCTTCAGGAGGCTGGGAGGAAGGGTTAGCTACGGGTTTGTTCTTAGAGTCAAGCGGAGTGGAAGGCTCTGGAGTAGGGTAGGGAGTAGCATCTCCCCTTCCCTGTCCTGGTGTGTTAGACAGGAGTACTGGAGGCCCCTGGGGGAGTGTGGGCGTGGCACTGTAGTTGTTGTTGGTGTTGTTATTGTTGTTATCGTAGCCATTGGGGTCTTGTTTGGATTGATTCCCCGTCAGCTTCTGCAGGAGAGACTTGAGGAAGAGGCGATATGCAGTGACCTCCTCCAGGGTGGGTCCGTCCTGCCCAAGCCTACTGAGGGTCTGGTAGTACTTCGTCAGGGTGTCCAAGAACTGCAACTCATCCGGTAGCAGGAGCAGGGATGAATTGTCCTTTCCGTCCTGTGCCAATGTCCTGCGTGGCTCCTGCTCCTGATGGCTCTGCGTGGCTCCTGCAGTGAAATCAGGAGTCACATCATATTCTGGCGATAAAACAAGACGATATTCATGACAAATTCATTGATATAAGCTAAGTAAAACCCTGAAATAAGGCAACACACATATAATAAGGTGACATACAGGCAGGACAGACTTCCCAGCTCAAAGACAAGATAAGCTGTCATGCAAGTTAGGTTTCAAGGTCAAAAGGACACGGCTGTAAAAAAAAAAGAGTCGTAAAAGAATGTATAATAGTAAGTATAAACATAGACAAACGGAATGAGAAAGGAATGAAGGGATGCATACAGATTTAAAGCCATTAATATGAAGAAAAAACCCCAGTGAGTAATGGAATTTGGCGGTGAGGAAAAAGACACTATGTTTTCTCACCACCAAATTCCACTCCCTTGTCTTATACATTCACGGTGAGTATTGACATAAATGATGGGCAGGCAATGGAGGCCACACACTAGGATGCACACACCTCCCTCCCCATACACCGTTACCTGATCATGATACACTCACTGAATATGACTCCTCTCACACATAACAACTTTTCACCTTTGATTTCGCCTTTGATTTCACTTACTAACAAACAAAACATTAAAAAGAAACTTTGGAACAATCATAAAAGTATTGTAATAATTTTAGAAACCAAAAAAAACATTAATAAAGAAAGAAATCGAGAAAAAATATTAAATAGCCGAATAATTTTGTACGCGTATTTACGGTTATTTTTCATAGATTCTTATTTTTCTTTGTTTATTGGAACCAATAAAAACAAAATTTGTCATAAAAATCCTAAGTGTGTATGTACCATGGCAATTTCGGTGCAAAATTTTGATATTTTTGAATGTGATGAAAATTGTTCCATAAATGTTCTTTGGCACCAAGAACACGATGGTGGAGTCAGTTTTGTGATTATTCATATATTAAACACTATTTCACCCTAAAATAAAGTATATTGAGTCAGTTGTACTCTTGAAGCCAGGGTGAAACAGTGTTTAATATCAGAGTAATCACAAAACTGAGTCCACCATCGTGTTCTTGGTGCCAAAGTACAATTATGTAACAATTTTCATCACATTCAAAAATATTAACATTTTGCACCAAAATATCCAGGGTACATACACCCTTAGGATTTTGATGACAAATGTTGTTATTTTAAATTATTCAAAAATGATGAGGTTTACGTAAATAATGTATAGAACATAATAGATAGAACATAAAATTTCCTTTCTTATGAGTTACTATACAATCTATTTGGATTCTGAGCAACTGAAAAAAGTATACATTTGTGTTGATCATAAATGCTTTTTATCACTTTATTTCTCAAAAACTGTAGGAATAATTAAGATACTTATCAATGGTTACAACATAACTTTTTCCAGCTTAATAATTTTGCTTCTATAAAGTTTCCCGTAGGACTGATAGTTAAGCAGTAAAATGACAAAAACTCATTTCCTCCCCAATCCTGATCCATTTTTAGGCCCCCCGAAAAAAAAATCTTTCTCCATGACAGATACGAAACATTATATTAATAAAAGTCGTTGATGTTACAATGCACAACAAGACTTGTTTGTTTTGGAAGTTTTAATGTAAAACAAACACTTGGAGAGAGAGATGCAGGAATACAGACTAACAAGCAGGCTGCACGCGCGTGGCCCAACACACACACACACACACACACACACACACACACACACACACACACACACACACACACACACACACACACACACACACACACACCTGCCTCCCCTCTAATGTATATTGATGATACGGTGAGGGAGTATGCGTGCAAGACAAGCAAATAGTGCAAACAGTGCAAGGCAAGGAGGAGTGAGGCACTCAACCCTGCATAACAGTGTTGGTTCCGTCACCGTGACATACCTTCACTAGCATCACGGCGGCGCCTTCTCGTCACTCCCCTGCTGCCAGACACGCTGGAGGAGGAGGACGCACTCACCCACACGGCTGCCTCACCTCCTTCAACAGACTCCCCACTCTCGCCACCTGCAATGAGGATAATAATAATAATAATAAGAAAAATAAGAATAATGAGAATAATAATAACAATAATGATGTTAGTAATGATAATAACAATAACAATGATTCCAAACACTGGCAACAGACTTGAGTGAGAAGCATCAAGTGGAGGTATTAAAGTTCCATAATCATACACACTTTCCCTGTGAGTGTATGACCAGTAAGTACTTGCCCGTCAGCCCGCGTGTCCTGCCGTGGGGTCTGGCGGGGTCTAGACGGCGGCCACTACTCAACATTGCCGAGCTGCCGCCCAAGTCCATGAAGCCCGCAGAGAGGAGGGCGGGCACGGCCAGACCCAGCGGCACCATGATGGCCACGGGGGCACCGAGGGCTCCTAGAAGTGCTGTGGTGACGGGCAGAATGAACCCGGCAGCTGTTATCATGCGACGCAGGCTGTGGTGGTGCTCCTGCTGCTGCTCCTGCTCACGCTCCCGCTGTTGTTGTTGTTGTTGTTGTTGTTGTTGTTGTTGTTGTTGTTGTTGTTGTTGTTGTTGTTGTTGTTGTTGTTGTTGTAGTTGTTTTTGTTGTTGTTGCTCGTGTTGAAGTTGTTTTAGCAGGTGGTGGTAGTGTAGGTACTGGTGTTCTGGTTGTTGTTGTTGTTGTTGTTGTTGTTGTTGTTGTTGTTGTTGTTGTTGTTGCTGTTGTTGTTGTTGTTGTTGTTGTTGTTGTTGTTGTTTTTGTAATTGTTTTAGCAGGTGGTGGTAGTGTAGGTAATGGGGTTCTTGCTGTTGTGGTTGTTGTTGTTGTTGTAGTTGTTTTAGCAGGTATTGTTGGTACTGGTGGTGTTGTTGGTGTTGTTGTTGTTGTTGTTGTTGTTGTTGTTGGTGTTGTTGCTGTTGTTGCTGTTGTTGTTGTTGTTGGAGAGGCATAAGGCTAAGGTGTTGTGGAGGCGCGTCAGGGAGATTCATAGCCTTCAATCTGAGCAGAGTTGACAAAGAAACTGGGGAGGAGGGATTGGCAGCTGGCACTAGTGAAGATCCGTGCCCCGCCCCACCCCCGCCCTGGAGTCTCAGTATATGGGCGGCACTTGAATCTTTCCCGGGGGTCAGCCTATTGATGGGGTTGAGGTGGGGAGTGAAGTAGTCGCCCCAGGGAGTAGGAGCCTTATGGTGCCCTAGATGGTCCTCGCCGAGATAGTGGGAGTGAGGCTTGGTCCAGGGCAGCTGAGAAGACACTAGTGGTCTGGCTAGGCCCACGGCGTCAAAGTGGCCCGTAAGGTTACCGTGTGTGGGTGGACGCACTCTTGATGTCTGGCGGAGGGGACCTAGTACGTGACGAAGCACATACAACAGGTCTTCCCCGGCAGGTGTGAGGGGTGGACGCACGGGGGAGGAGGAGGGACGAGATGTTATGTTGCTTTCTGCCTCATGATCAAGCTCTGCCGTCTTGTTCAGTTGTAAATAATGGCTGAAATGACAGGTAATGTTGGCTTCACTGAGAGGAGGTGCAGCTGTTATCTGTGTGTAGGGGAGGAAGGCGGCGGGGGAGTGTTGAGGCGTGTGTTGGGGTGGTGGTGGTGGGGGGAGGGATGCCGGGGGAGTGTTGGGAAGGCTGGGCTGTTCATGTTGTTGTTGTTGATGATACTTTTGCTGGTGCTGCTGTTTTAGTTGTTGTAGTTGTTGTGGTTGTAGTTGTAGTTGTTGTTGCGGCTGCTTCTTCTGCTGCTGTTGCTGCTGCTGCTTCTTCTGCTGCTGCTGCTGCTGCGGTTGCTGCGGCTGCTGTTGTCGTTGTTGTTGCTGAAAACATATACAAAGTCAGAAGGTGTGCGTAGAATTGTCTGCAATATGTTGCATTACTTACTTAGATGAATAACCATAACATAGAAAGAATGTGGAAATACACTAAAATTTTTCTTTTCTTATTGTAATGAATGAAATAAGATTAACATTCAATATGTCCTAATTATTAGTGTCAATGGAGCACATAATGATATGCGGCCAACACACACACACACACACACACACACACACACACACACACACACACACACACACACACACACACACACACACACACACACACACACACACACACACACACACACACACACACACCTTCATGGGGGCCCGGTAAGAGTTGTCCGCCAAGGTCATGAGGAGGCTTGAAGGCACAACGGGGGTCTTGGCCGGTTTGTGGGTGGAGGTGGAGGTGGAGGTGGAGGGGGAGGTGTAGTACATAGGTGGGGGAGTAGTGGTAGCAGCAGCAGCAGCAGCAGCAGCAGCAAGACGACGACGGGAAGGAAAGAAGCCTGGAGGTGCCGTGTGTTTACTCTTATGTGCTTCAGGTACTTGATGTCCTACGAAGCCTTTGCCAGTGTTAGGTTTGGTCGCCTTATTAGAAGTTCTATGAGTAAGCAATAAATTCGATGGATTTACCGGTGTGGCGCCAGTGTAGGGGTGTTGATATGGGCGTGGTGGGGTGCCGGTGCTTGTGTGGTAAGGTTTATTCAGTGGGCGTGGATGGGTGGTGGTGTGGGTGTGGTTGGCTGTGTTATGGAGGCGTTGCAGGGTGTGGTAGGGTGAGGGTGAGGGTGAGGGTGAGGGTGACGGGTGCGATACATAGGACACGTTGGGATGGTGGGGGTGAGCTAGCGGTGTGAAGTTC
>JAXIVD010001740.1:42500-76307 GCA_036785275.1 Cancer borealis
TTTACACCTTCACTTTTCTTCTTGAACCAGGCGGCGGGGAACTCTGTACTGGCGCCCTTGTACTTATTCCCCGTTAGGATACTGAGCCAGTCGTGCGAGATGTCAGAGTCCGTCCTCCTGAGGTCCCTGCGACGTCGGCGGCCGAGAACGAAGGGCGCCCAATAGGGCCAGAAGGCGGTGGCGAAGGCTATTCCGCTGGGCACGGCGCCGATGGCCACCGCCTTCATTACGTTGTTCATGTTGGAGTCAACAGCAGCCACGGCCTCCGCGGCCATTGTTCTGATGGAGGATAGGGACGACTTCTGCTTCGGCTTTTTATTTTTTTTCTTGTTTTTTTTCTCCGTTGTCTCGGAAGGATCTTTATGGTCATCCTGTTGGTTTTGTTGCTGCCCAGAGCGTTGGTTGGCGGCGTTATCAGTTATACTCAACACACTATCGTCACTCGAGGATGGCAGCGTCTCGGTATTCATCACCACAAACTTCTGAGGGGCCCTCTGAGGGGTCCTCTGAGGGTGGTTTAGTTGGGGGCGGGGACTTCGGGCAGATCCGAGAGCTGGGGGCCTCAGGGAGGACGGGGAACCCGTTTGCTTGGGGAAGGTTATGCTGCCGTACCGACGTAGGAAGGGTAAAGGGTTGGTGGGGACGTAGTTAGGCGGGGAGACGACGGTGGTGACGTTGCGGGGATACTGGTACTGGGTGTTGGTGGGACGCCGCACCGCTGCACCGCCCACCTCAGGAGTGAGGTTCTTGCGGATGATGCCACCGACGGTAATGTTGGTGGAGGGCAGCAGGTGCGGCCTGATGATGTGGAACAGTTTGTTAGGAAGGAGACCGATGACAGACGGCTGTTTGCCCAGCAGGGTGTGCACGGAGGTGTTATACAAAGGCACGATTGGCGGGATGGTGGTGGCACGCACAAAATCCGGCAGAAGGTTCAGCATCTGATTGTTGTTGAGCATGATACCACCGGGGTTGAGGGACGCCACTGGCGGGGTCACAGGCTGGGGAACAGGCACCTCTACGGGAGGCTTAGGACGACTCTGAGGAGCAGCAGCAGGCCTCTGGGAGACGGTGGATTCAAGTTGTTGTTGTTGTTGTTGTTGTTGTTGTTGTGGAGACGTGACCCGTATTTTTAGTGGTAGTGGTGGCGGGGGTGGTGGTGGTGGTGACACTTGTTGTTGGTGTGGAGACATCCAGCCAGGGGGACGCTCGGAGGAATCCTGCAAGTGAGGGGAGACAACGGGCACCTTCTCCTGACTGATGCCTGGCACCTCGGTGTGCGAGGATGGTATCGGCGGCGGGAACGGCATACCATTCAAGAGATGCGGCGGGGCAGGAGCAGAGGCGGGACGATGAGGGCGAGCAGGGTTTGGTGATGAAGGGGCGGGAAGAGCAGGTGGTGAGGGTAGCTGACTCTCCCCACCTCTGCCGCCGATGATGTTGATGATGAAGATGTTGACCACGTTGGTCTTGGACGTGGAGTTGATGTTAAGGTTGTCACTGCGGCCGAGTGTGTTCATGAGCAAGTTGTCGACGAGTGAGCCGCGTGGGTGAGGAACACTGCCGGTGTTGGAGCCGTTGAACACCACCTCGGAGCCCAGCAGAGAGTTGAGGGTGGATTCCAGCTGCACACGGTCAGGGATGGTGGAGTTGAGCACCTTCACCGTCGCCTCCTCTCCGGGGCTCTCCACCACCTGCAACACACACCACACACATCAACACCACCAATACCTTCACCAACACACACCTCATCACACTTAACTACATAACCAAGCTTCCAGAAGTCCACATCAAGCCTCACCTCAACAAGTAGAGTGTAATGAATCCTATTCCTACTTAACCTGTTTCAATAGATCCTATTTGTTGTGCAGCACATCTCACTACACGCAATGGCAATACAACCACGAAGGACATTCAAGTCATTCAATAAAGGCACTTCAGAAAAGGATAAACCACTGCTACAAAAACTAATTTGTTCACACAGAGATAGCGAAATAGACAAATCGCTGACGTCCACCAATGCGCACGTGTGTCCTCTGCTAAGAATCACCCACACAGACAACTAACCAATGGACTGATGCACCGGGCAACAATGGCATCACCAGACTCACGGACGCACCTGTGACGCAATCATGTTAATAATACTTAGACTTTCCCTGGACCCACCTGAGCCACAGCTTCCTGGATGGCGACGGGGTGCGAGGCGGCGTTGGCGACAGCGGCGCCCACCACCTGCCTTAAGGCGTGCAGGTTGTTGACAGACAGCACCGTAGTGTTGAGGAGCATGGCGTCCACCTGGAAGGAAGATGGATGGTGATGATGATAGTAATAATGATGAAAATTATAATACCGATAGTAATAGTAATAACTGATAATAACAGTAATAATACTAATAGCAATAAATAATAATAATGGTCATAGTAATAATGATAATAATAATAATAACAACAACAACAACAATAATAATAGTAATAATAATAACAACAACACAGGTGGAATGTATCGCGCGCGCGCGCGCGCACACACACACACACACACACACACACACACACACACACACACACACACACACACACACACACACACACACACACACACACATACACACACACACACACACACACACACACACACACACACACACACACACACACACACACACACACACCTGAGCGTCAGGAAGAAGCTGTATAGAAGGCCTTGACTGTCCCCCTGTTAAGTTCTTAGTGATGACGATATTCAAAGTCTCCACATTACCCTCCTTCACCACCTTCTCCTCCTCCTCCTCCTTCTGACGCAGACGCTGGTGGTGCAGGTACCATTGTTCCATTAACATTTGTTCCAGCAGCCTCTGTGCATGTGGTTGGTGCCTAAGCATTTGTTGTACCATGAGCTGTGTCTGTGGATTGCTCTGCGCTATGTGGTGTAGGTACTGATGCAGCTCTTGGGCCAGGCGTTGCTGCTGAAAGGTGAGGTAAGGGGGGATGAGAGAGAGAGAGAGAGAGAGAGAGAGAGAGAGAGAGAGAGAGAGAGAGAGAGAGAGAGAGAGAGAGAGAGAGAGAGAGAGAGAGAGAATTAGAAAACCTAACCTACCACACGGACGGACAATGGTCAGTCAACTCTGTACAGCTGCATGCATGACCGCCACAATAGCTGGAATACAACAAACACTGCCTCCCCCTTCTCACCACCACCACCACCACCACACTACCACCACCACCACCACCAGACGCAACGACACCCCAGATCACGACTATTAATAGACCGTCACTTGTTTGATCTAGACTCTAACTAAGAAAGGTTACATTGTCTCTTAATAAATATTGGAACTTCGATTGTAGTTTTATGTTACCTGACAATCTCTAATATTCCCCCCCCCCCCAAAAAAAAAAAAAAAAAAATAGTCATCTACCTCCTTAGACACAAACTTGCGGAAAATCACCTTTTTTTTATTATTTTTCTAAACTAAGTCATATTAAACTATCTATTAATCTTTCTTTTTTCTTTTTCTTGATTATCCTTTACCCGGAAACACATCTAAGATTCCTACCTGCAAGTTGTGTTGTGATGGGGCTTGCTGCTGCTGCTGATGATGTTGATGATGTTGTTGTTGTTGTTGTTGTTGTTGTTGTTGTTGCTGCTGCATTGCCATGACGCCTCCGTGCTGTCTATGTGGTTGTGATTGTGGTTGTGGTTGTGGTTGGAGAGAGTGGGAAGAGTAGGGTGTAGGTACCGGAAACACACCACCTACCACCGGCCTGTAGCGAGGAAAAAAACTGTGGTGAAGAGGGAATTGTGAGCTACTTTCCGACATTAATATACCACACATAACGCTATCACACAACCACCTGTTTTAAGATCAAACAACCGCTATAAATGTTTTTTGTTTACATCTGTCTGCCTACCTCCTCCTCCTCCTCTTCCTCTTCTTCCTCCTCTCCAATCTCATACAGCCTGCCTCCTCCTCCTCTCCCATCTCACATAGCCTGCCTCCTCCTCCTCTCCCATCTTATACAGCCTGCCTCCTCCTCCTCTCCCATCTTATACAGCCTGCCTCCTCCTCCTCTCCCATCTTATACAGACTGCCTCCTCCTCCTCCTCCTCCTCCTCTGCCCACCTCACAAAGCCTGCCTCCTCTCCACCCTGCTCGTCCTCGTCCTCCTTCCGTGATTGGACCGTGCTGGAAGGGCTCAGTTGGCTGCTCTCAGTCCAACCATATTCTTGTCCTGGGGCAGAGAGAAACTTGGTGTACTCGCTAACTCTCTCTCTCTCACACTCTCTCTCTCTCTCTCTCTCTCTCTCTCTCTCTCTCTCTCTCTCTCTCTCTCTCTCTCTCTCTCTCTCTCGACATTTCACACATTTTCAGACATTTAAGGTGAAAAGATAACAGTGATGATGATAATATTGATGATAATAGTGATTGATGGTGGTGATAGTGGTAGTGGTGGTGGTGGTGGTGGTGGTGATAGTGGTGGTGGTGGTACACACTCACCCTGGTTTGAAATCGTGGTCGCCCTCTTCACCAGCAGCTCAAGGGCAGTGGGCGTCCTTATATCAGCAGGCTGCCACACCCTTCCTGGTATATGCCACTCCTCCTCCTCCTCCTCCTCATTCTCCTTCTCCTTCTCCTTCTCCTCTTCCTCTTCTTTTTCCATTGACCAAAATATAAGCTCCGGGAACTCAGTAGATGAATCCCACGGACCTTGCGTCGTCTGTTGGGCCTCATCAGCCTCCCCAGCAGTGCTCCTCATCACAGGGGGCGTTGTAGTGGTGAGGCCATTTCCCTGGTCATCTTTCACCTCCAGGAGTCCTTCGCTTGGGGCATCATCCTCCTGCTGCTGCTGTTTCTCCGTCTCTGAGGCTGTATCGTTCTCACTAGCACTATCCTGGGGCGCTATTGTGGAGTACACGTCTTCCTCCTCTCCTTCACCTTTCCTCTCCACCCCAGGAACACCATCAGGGAAGGATATCTTGGTCAGGAGGACATTGTGTGCCTCGCTTCTCTGGTGTGGAGGTAGGGCGTACTGGGTCACTTCTACAGGGATATCCTTCCCTGCCCCTGACCCTTGAGGCACGGTGTAGCGCGTCATCACCACCTGTGGGGATAGGGCTGGGGATGGGTGTTGGGGAAGTAAGGGTCCTAGACGGTCACCAACAGGCACGCCCTCACCACCCCTCTGAGGCGTGCTGGCTAGGAGAGCATTGACGGCCTCCGCTAAGGGTGTCTCGGCTATAGCACGAGCCTCTTCGGTAACTGGATCAACTGAAAGAGAATCAAGAACAGGAGAGTAGCGTCATGACTTGCTGGATAGAAGGATTGTGTGAGTGATACCGCAGATGTAGCGTAAATAATCAGTGGTGCAGGAAGGGAAGTGTGACATTCATCCCCACTGAGAGAAGTGTCACGAAATGGCAATATGTTTTGTGGTAAGAAAATTTTTTAGGAGTGCTAGTCATATATAAACCGTGTGTGTGTGTGTGTGTGTGTGTGTGTGTGTGTGTGTGTGTGTGTGTGTGTGTGTGTGTGTGTGTGTGTGTGTGTGTGTGTGTGTGTGTGTGTGTGTGTACTTACTAGTGAGCTCCTTGGAGGCTGTGAGGGAGATAACCCACAAAGTGAAAATCGTCCTCACAGACCAAAACGGCCGCCACGTGGACCACAACATCCTCTCGCTGCCCATCCTCTCTCATCTGCAACATAAATAGATAAATAGTAGTAGTAGTAGTAGTAGTAGTAGTAGTAGTAGTAGTAGTAGTAGTAGTAGTAGTAGTAATAGTAACATATACACTCCTCTCACTTAGACACTAGGCCCAAAATATATGAACAAAAACTTTTATCTCCTTTCAATCGTATTTGTATTCATTTCTCTAAGTGAGGAAGGTTGATGTGTGGCTTAACTATGAGTCCACTGCAAGATAAAGCCTTCCTAAACTTATCCAGTCATTCCATCAACCGCCCGTCTATTCCAGGCCACACAAGCAAAACTTCTTATCATGTATCTATATCTAGTTCTCTGTGTGTCCTTCCTTCCTTTGCCATCTAATTGAAGGTGTGGTCGGGAAGGGCTATTTGCTAATTAGATCTATCCGTCTTCACTCCTTCCTCCATCTTCTCTTCCTTCTACTCGTCACTCACTACTGCTTTCTCATGCTACTCAAGTTCTTCCTGACAAATATTGGCTTAACGGCGGTGCAGGTCTGTGACAGTGTTCAATGGCCTGGGTGGTGGTAGTGGTGGTGAAGGTGGTGGTGGTGGTGGTGGGGTGGTGGTGGTGGTGGTGAAGCGTGCCATACAGGCCAGTCTTGTGTTCAGAGTCTGCCCGGCGACCGTCATGTGTTTCTAAAGCAAGCTATGCTCTAATTAACACCTATTCGGCACACCCTATGGTTAGTAGTAGTAGGAGTAGTAGTAGTAGTAGTAGTAGGTGGTAGTAGTTAGTTAGTTAATGTGAAAAGAGTAAGCGCCAGACATCAGAGGTTATATGGCGCAGGTAGTAGTAGTAGTAGTAGAAGTAGTAAGTAGTAGTAGAAATAGTGGTGGTAGTGCAGTTAGTTCCGGTCAGTATGTTATCCCTGCGTGGTACAGAAGACAGCAGCAGCAGCAGCAGGTAAGAGTTAGCAAGTCACGTTACTGAATACTGGTGGTGTATCTAGTGGTCCCTCACTCCAGTGCCGTTAGGGGGCTGCGTGAGGCGAGGCTGAGGCATTGTGGCGGGGAAAGCGTGATGACTAGCATTCCCTCACGCCTTCCATACCTCTTTTTCCCTTCCTTCCTTCCTGCCTCCCTTCCTCCTTAGTCCTTACTACTGTTATTCCATACCTCTTTTTTCCTTCCTTCCTTCCTTCCTTCCATCCTCCTTACTACTGTTCTTCCATGCCTCTTTTTCCCTTCCTTCCTCCTTACTACTGTTACTTCATAACTCTTTTTTTCCTTCCTTCATTCCTTCTTACTACTGTTACTATTTTGTTTTGTTTTTTTTCACCATCTTAATTAACCATATGTTGTGTGGTATAATTTTTTGAACAGTATTTTGCTAATCGTTGTTTTAATGAGAAAGATTTTTTGAAGCGTCATGTTATTAAATAAATCGTCTTGCTCCTCCTCCTTATCATCATCATCATCATCATCATCATCATCATCATCATTCCTCCATACACACGCCCTTCCTCCCTCTCTCCCCCTATATAAAAAAACATTTATTGCGTGGTGCTTTGTGCCTGACACCTGAGAGAGAGAGAGAGAGAGAGAGAGAGAGAGAGAGAGAGAGAGAGAGAGAGAGAGAGAGAGAGAGAGAGAGAGAGAGAGAGAGAGAGAGAGAGAGAGAGTTCAACAGATGACTATAATATATTATTTACTCTCTCCCTCACCCACCTTCAGCACACATGACGACATATGAACACACACACACACACACACACACACACACACACACACACACACACACACACACACACACACACACACACACACACACATCATTATGAATACTCTTTTACGAATACAAAGCAATATATAATACATTACTGCATGTCACCGATCACCGTTCACTCGTTAACCAAACTATAGGTATCCAACGCAGGATTAACGACGATCTTGTATTAACGTCAAGTTTCATTAAAGTCATTGAGGAACGCTACCTTTTCCTCCTAATGGCTCCCGACAGAGGCTCGAACTTCCGACCTTCAAGTACTGCATTATACTTGGTCTGTAAATACTTCTCAATACTACTACTACTACTACTACTACTACTACTACTACTACTACTACTACTACTACTACTACTACTATTACTACTACTACTACTAAGGCTAACTCGGTAATTATTCTGGCAGTGTGATTAATAGTGGAGAGGAAAACCCACATTTGTCTACAAACTATTCGTATTTACTAGTTTGTGTGCCCAGTGTAACAGCTTTCTCAGTGGGCAGAGAAAGTAGTAGTGCTTTCTCTGCCCACTTGAGTATAATGACACCGTGAGAATGCATTGGTTTTATATCCATTTCTACTATTATTACTAGTACTACAATGACAATGCTGCTACCTCAAGCTGTTGGAAGGATAACACTTTGTTCACTAGTATTGTTTTTACGTTGCAATATCAGGAGACAATATTGGTGGCAGCAGTGGGATTAGTTTACGACATATCCATTACTACTATTGCTAGTAGTACTACAACCATTTTTACTACTACTACCACTACTACTACTACTACTACTACTACTACTACTACTACTACTACTACTACTACTACTACTACTACTGCTACTACTACTACTACTACTTATAAAAATAGCGTGTGTCTGTTTCCAGTGAGAATCGTCGAGGAGGAACGGATCTAGGAACGGATGGATGAGTGTTAGTAGCGCCTCCTTAACCGTGCATCCATCCCTCCTTGCCTGACCCACATTCAAGCCTCCCACCAACCCATTAACACCCGTAACACAAAACAATTTCACCCACAAAATCACGCGTCAGGTAATATACACGAATTCCTTCACACCTAAAGCACACATCACCGTGGGAATGACTTGCGTGCATATTATATTGTAAGTGTGATGTTAGGTTATGGTGATGTATAACGGTGGTGTAAACTTACTAATCCGCAGTGCTCATCTCCGTCTCTTTGCCTTCCCACTTCGTTCTGGGAGATGATACTCTGACTTCAAATTAAAGCAACGTTCACACACTTAAATTACGCCACTTAACTCTTTTTATGATATAATAATGCGTTAAGAGCAATAAAGCAATTAATAGTTGCTATATAACTCAAATTCCAACTACTTATTCTTCATTTCTGAGTCTGACACACCCAAATTACGACACTTAACACTTATAATAATGTAGTATAATATGATAAGGGCAATACAGTAATTAACAGTTGCGATATAACTCAAAATCCAACTACGTATTCTTAATCTGTGCTTCTATGAACGTTTTCAGCCGGTTATCTAAACAGCTAAGTTTCATAACTAACACCATAGGGGGATAGGAGCGGCAGGGGGTCAGACGCGGTTGTGTAGCTGTGTGCAGAAGTAACAGTCTTCTGTGCCCGTGGTGGTGGTGGTGGTGTGGGCAGGCAAGGCAGCGGAGACCTAACTGTTCCAGGGACCGTACGGGAAGAGACTGGAAGGGACTCACGGGAATAACCTGAGCATGGGAAGTGTCTGTGTGTGTGTGTGTGTGTGTGTGTGTGTGTGTGTGTGTGTGTGTGTGTGTGTGTGTGTGTGTGTGTGTGTGTGTGTGTGTGTGTGTGGAAGGGCTTGTTAGTTGTGATTTATCTGTTCTTTGTCTTCGGGTGTATGTGTGTGACCTATATTATGTACATTTCGTGGTGTGAAGGGGATAGGAAGGATGTGTGTGTGTGTGTGTGTGTGTGTGTGTATGTGTGTGTGTGTGTGTATGTGTGTGTGTGTGTGTATGTGTGTGTGTGTGTGTGTGTGTGTGTGTGTGTGTGTGTGTGTGTGTGTGTGTGTGTGTGTGTGTGTGTGTGTGTGTGTGTGTGTGTGTGTGTGTGTGTGTGTGTGTGTGTCTTCCTTCATAACCTAGCCACTGAAGTACTTTATCTATATGCTTCCTAATAGTAGTAGTAGTAGTAATAATAGTATAGTAGTAGTAGTAGTAGTAGTAGAAGTAGTAGTAGAAGTAGTAGTAGTAGTAGTAGTAGTAGTAGTAGTAGTAGTAGTAGTAGTAGTAGTAGTAGAAGTAGTAGAAGTAGTAGAAGCAGCAGCAGAAGTTTTAATAATAACAACAGATAGTAACAGAAGCGACATAGCCAAGGTGACACTTCTCTGCGCAGTGTTCCGGGGATCACCGCCGTGGCCTGACCCTGTGGTAAGTAAACACCCTCACCCCGGAATACAAGGTCAACGCTAACATCCGGTATATCACACTCTATTATACCAAGTTTCCACGGATGTATTACCTAGTCTTCAACGTGACCTTAGCTTATGGGGCCCGCTAACCACACCACCACAGTATAGGTATAGCGGCTATAGTAATGATGGCGATTAAATATATTACTGTCGTTCATTTAAGTAAGGTGTTAGTTTATCATCCCTTCATTCCTTTGTACACCGTTCCAGTTCACAGATTATTGTTTGGTCACCGTATGAAATTATCAGTCTGTATCGAAGTTAATAGCATAATGTTGTGTTGTTTATCATCGCATTACTGCTTCTTAACACACAATGAAGGCAGTGATTCTTCAGTTATTTTTCTTATTGTATTTTTCGGTTAGGTTCGTTATTACTAAAGGATGAAACGCGCGCCTGAAAACACACCCAAACAGTCTTTATCGGGAAATAAATTGTGTTGTACAAATTCGGTTTTTATATGATTATCATGTTTATCTTTCCTGGTCCAATTAACACACTCAATTTATGTGCACCAACGTGGCGTATCTACCCACACACACACACACACACACACACACACACACACACACACACACACACACACACACACACACACACACACACACAGACACAGACACACACACACACACACAGACACACACACATACACGTGTGCGTCGGGGTATCCAGCGTGGCCGCGCCGCCGTACACTATGCAAGGAAGAACAAGACTGTGCGACTGAGATCAGCTCACCAAGTTGTCCGCTCTCCCTCACCTTTCCACACCGAACACCGGCAACCAAACATGTGTGTGTGTGTGTGTGTGTGTGTGTGTGTGTGTGTGTGTGTGTGTGTGTGTGTGTGTGTGTGTGTGTGTGTGTGTGTGTGTGTGTGTGTGTGTGTGTGTGTGTGTGTGTGTGTGTGTGTGTGTGACCGTACCTGCAGACCGTTAGTCAGCGCTGCTCTTTGGCTTCTTTATCGTCAAAATGATAGGCAGGCCAAGCCGTCCAGCATGTACTACCGTCCTACAGAGTGAACCTTCAATGATGCTACGATAATCACCTCGCTACTCATCGCTACTCATCGTTATGTCAAGGAAAGAAGACTAAGTTATGCTCTACATGTATTATGGGACTTGGACATGACTTTATCCAGCCATGGCTACTAGACTCAAGGAATGTGGCATAGCAGTCTTTCCCTAACTAAAAACCTTAAGAAATTTGGAATAGAAAGAGGCAGGAATAAAGGTAAATGGATAATGATTTAATAGTCTGAGGTTTGCTGTTGATATTGTTCTCATGAGCGGATCCACAGATGAACTACAGCAGATCATTTTGCAGCTGCACGACACAGAAACAGTCCAAAAGTTGATATTAAGATGAACATGAAGAAAATAAAGAAGAAAATAAAGGTAATGTTCAAGAAATTCAAACCAAACCATGAAATTTAAGTAAAGGAAGAAGTGATCTAATGTGTTCAGGAATGTGTATACTTAGAACAGAAAATCAGAGCAAGTGCAGATCATGAAAAATAAATCGAAACGAGACTAGAGATGGGATGGAGTGCTTTTTGTAGACAATACGAATACAAGGTCATAATGTTATAAAAAGTAATTTTCCACTCTCACTAAAGAGAAACGTTTATAACCAGTCCTGAAACAAGAACTTCAGAGTGCCCAAAGTGGAATGGAGAGAATAACACTCAACATAACATGGAGAGATAAGAAGAAAGCATCATGGGTTAGGGAGCAAAATAAAGTTCAAGATATCATGACTACAGTAAAAAATAAGTAGACATGGGATGGACATGTCATGGAGATGTAGAGTAACAGAATGGCAACCCAAGAATGGTAAGAGAAAGCAGGGCAGACGGAGAACTAGATTGAACTTATATACTATCACTACTACTACTATTATATACACAATCCAACACTCACAGCCGCCTCGTTTGCTTCCAATCACTCCAAAAGTCCATCCGCTAAACTTCTCGTCCACTTCCGAATTTTTGAGAAGAGACGAGAAGAAAGTAAAATACATAAGTTACGTTCATACATAAAATTAATACATAAAGATAATACATAAATAATAAATAAAATTAATTCATAAGTTAGTTATTACATAAAAATAATACAGGTTTTTCACAAATAACTTTAAAATTTAAATAATAACAATGTGTTATTTTAAATATATAATAACCATCTAAAGGTTGAGAGATTTAGGAACTTCTAACACAATATTCACCTGGTTGTCCGTTCATAAGTATTTTACGTATTGGGCGATATAATAAATGTTTGTTAATAGATAAATGGACATCATATCACCCTATAGAATACTTATCATGATAAATGATGATACATGTAATTGTACAATACAGAACATGCTGCAATGGACCCTCCACAATGTCCACAAACGCTCACGAACATCTATGTTTCTACCTTTATGGCTATAATATGATGATATACACATGATATATAAGTATAGCGCAGACTGCACCAAAGAGTTAGTAGTTATTATTTTTATTGAGAGGACGCCTGCGTACAGCCGCCATCAATACCGCAGAACTGCCAAGATCTTATTTGGGCTACTTTTGTGGCTGCGCGGGAGCCTTGAAAAGGTCGCGGGAAAAACGCTCCCTCCTCCTTGGATGCTTTACGTTATACATATTTATTGATTTTATTCATTCGCATATGTTAAAAAGGTCATAATACATAAAAAGGTCATAATACGTGTGTGTTTGTATGTGTGTGTGTGTGTGTGTGTGTGTGTGTGTGTGTGTGTGTGTGTGTGTGTGTATATATATATATATATATATATATATATATATATATATATATATATATATATATATATACACACAATTATAGTTTATAATAAGGCATATATTAATCATAGCTGCCTCCACTTATTTGTAATTGTGGATGCTTGCACTAAAAGAGGATCATTAATTTGAATTGAAGTAAACTACCTACTATTTAACCTCACCAAATACTTAAAATCAGTGGCGTATGGTGGTTTCTGTCACTGCATGGTGTGCAGACGATGCGTTCATTTTTTAATTAAACAAGTCTTGGTTTATCAGTACACAGGTGTTATCAATGAAATGTAAATCATAAGAATAACCTGGCCAGTCATAAAGAATGTTTAACACGACAACAATCACATTACTATTGCAAGGTTTTTGCTTTGACAAATATTACAATGCACGAACAGTAGCATGGCAATTGACAACACTGAAAAGTCTGGTAAACTGACGCACAATCTCAAAATTAATACATTAATAAAAATGAATAAGTGAATAGACGAATAAATACGAATAACTTCATACATGTTTTTTTCTTCTTTAATCTAAACATAATAACAGTTTGGGGCACCTGATTGGAGTTAAATATTGGTAAGCATTCCACACACTATTTCATGCAGGATTTGTGTTTGCATGATTGGTATTATTTTGTATTTTCACCAGAATGCTCTAGAGAATTGACAGTTGTATTTCTACTTTCCGTGATGAATTCTGAGAAGGCTGACTTAATCACATTACCGTCGCAAATATGTTATGTTAATCTGGAAGCTATCAAATGTTTTCAATGACCAACAGTTAGAGGTTGAACGAGGTGTATACGCGACACCATTTTTTTTCGTAGCCACACGCCATTATGAAGATGCAAAAATTTACCGCATGATGTTTTTTTGTGCACAAGTGTGATGGTTGGCATGAACCACGTGTAGGTAGTTGTAATGTGCGTTGAGTTGTTATAAGTATCCTGTATAGGCTTGGAAGGAAACAACCAACTTTTATTGAGTCTTCCTCTTCAACACTTGACATAATTAACTGTTGGTAGTTTAACACTGACCTATTTTTATCTTTATACTGGCACGGAATTGGTTTACCTTAAGGAAGAACTCAGTGGCCACAGTTTTGTGTATGGTTGTTTCGTTTCTTGGTTATGTCCACAAGTGGCAGTAGGTGGTGATCACCACCTTCCGTCCACGCGTCCACCGTCCACCCACTATTCCACCACAACACTGCAGCCTGCAGGTGCTAGCAGAGTTGTAGGGCGGCGCCATCCCGTGCCAAGGGATAGTACAGGCTAAAAGCACCGCATACAAGGTGCTTCATTCTCTCTCTCTGTCTTTCTCTCTCTCTCTCTCTCTCTCTCTCTCTCTCTCTCTCTCTATATATATATATATATATATATATATATATATATATATTGTTGTTGTCTTGACATCAGACTCCATAGCACGCTTTAAGACAATAACAGCTCTATTACTTTGTAGCGGAGGATGTGGAGGATATATAAGGATTAGAACAACACCGGCCTTTGGTTATGTAGATCATTATTAGTAGTAGTCGTAGTATTGGTAGTAGTGGTGATATATGTGAATGGAAACGTTGGGCTATGTTGGGCTATAAATGTGATGGGCGGTAGGCAGGGGTTGGTGCGCGGCGTGGATGGCAACACAACACTCATACTCACTCAGCACCAAGTGGTCGCCATATTGCCCAAGAAGAGTGTGACGCCCTAGCAGGAATACGGGGGGCATCCTGTAAGTGGTGATTCATTAATTTCCTCATGTGTTCCGTAATGTTATAAATGAATGATGAGTGTGTGAAGAAGGGTGTGTGAGGGTTGTGTTCTGGGAAATACAATGTGAAAGGGACTGAAATTTTGTGTTGATCCCAGACTTTTTAATTTACGTGCCTCTTCATGTGTGTTGTTGTTGTTAGTGGTGTTTAGATGAGTGTAGGTTATTGTGGTAGTGTTTAAAAATTGTTATAAGGTGTGAGAGCGAGTGTAATGGCTTGTTTGTAGCCTGCCGACGTGGCTTTTATTAGTAAGTTAGAAACCCAGCAACCAAGGATATTTGCAGAGTTAATTTACTTCGTTACTAATACTTATACACCCATTATTAATATGTGTTTCGGGTGTGTGATATTATATAATAAGCCTTACCTTCAGTCCAGGGCGCGGATAGAGATGAAACTAACTTGACTAATAGTGTAAGGTTAGCTTGTTAGTGATGTAGGTCATGTGAAGGAAACGTTTGGCGTAGCTGTGACTTGTTATTATGTTGGGTAATAACGTTTGTGTTTGTCTGGAAGGCTTGCTACCCACCTGAGAGGTTGTCATGTGACGTTTGGGTTAATTTTTTTGTTTTAGGAATAGTGAATGCCGTCTATTTATCTGTTGAAACATGGTCTAGCGACATGTATCCAAGCTTGCTAGGGTGAGACAAGGGTGTGGGACTGAGGTGTGGATATGAGGTACATTGTTACCTTGCACTTCATTGGTTTAGATGTCATTACTGTTGCAATTGTTCTTATTAACCTAGTTGTCACACAATCAGTGACACTAACTGTCATGTATAAGGTTAAGTTATGTAAAACATATTGCAACATTAGTGACATTAATAGCAATTAAGGGTTAATTTGCAGATAGAGGTTCTCAAGTAATTTTTGAAGTAAGAATTGTTTTTTCTGGTGTTTTGATGTAATTTGACTGATTTTGTGATTAATTTCTGGGGCAAAGCATTTATTTCTGAGTTTCCCCTTCCCACTCCACACAGTGACCTGTGGGAAACCAGGTTAATTGAGTGGGGGAACATCAGATATTGGTAATTGCAATGTGTCATCAGTAAACTGGTGTGTTCACTGTTGACATATTTTTGTATTATGCATATCTATATTGATCTATATTGATGTTCATGTATTAATGTTCTGTGTTCATGAGATGGTTATCCAACATCTACTATTTGTGTGTCAGAATGGTTCAAGTTAGGACATTAACTCCATTCCCTCACTGGATACTCCCTTGTGTTCTTCATTACATTGATCAAATATATCTCATTGATCTCGGCAGCAATTCATACCAATAGCCTTTATTTGGCAGGGAATTTGTGTTCCTATGTTGAGGGAATGTTTTTTAAGCTGCTGACAACACTATTGATTGTAGGTTGTAAGGCACATTGTGTAGTAAGAAAAAATCATATTGGGTAATTGAGATCCTGTTGTTACTATGTACTAAGTGTGTTAATGTATTACACACAAACTGTCACACTATTATATTTTTTCTTCTTTATTTTCTGTATCCCCATAAGTAAATAAAAGAGTGTAGCTGCCTATCTTGTCATAAGAAGGGATAGCGTGGGGAGCACATACATAAAAGAAGACAGCTTGGATTGTACATGATGTTATATTTAGTTAGTGTAGTTTAGAGCCATCTGACTTGTATAGCTGCTCAATTGTTATGATAATTAAAAGATTGTGTGCTGTTGGTGCCGAGTGATTCACATGATGTGTTTACTTTCAGTGTGTGATTCATTGCTGCCTTGAGTATCTTGCATAGCCTCACCACCACAGATGTTCACCAGGCAAGAGACGATGGCACAGTTTGGCGGTGGGAAGGCACCCCCGCCATGGCAGCAGCGGCCCCAGCCCACCCCTCAGCTGCAGCCATCTCTCCTGGGGCAGCATCCCTCAGCCCCAGGTCAACAGATAGTGCTGGGGGGTGCTCCACAACAGCCCCAGTATGCTCCAGTCCAGCAGAGCATGATCCAGCCCCCGGGCCTGGGTGGGCTGCAAACCCTCGGCCAACCTACCATCACACAACAGACTATTGGTCAGCCGGCCGGCCCAGCCAGTCTGATGGGCCAGCCACCCATGACACAGGCCCTCCAGCCTCCAACCCTTGTCAACCCAGCACAGATCACCAATGCTCAAATGCAGCCACAGATGCAGCCACAGCCTCAGCCTCAGCCACAACCACAGCCACAGCCACAGGTACTTAGCACGGCACAGCTTCATGTGTATAGAAATAATCAAAATTAATCAGCAAATGGTGACAGTATCAATGATTTTCAGTTGAAGCCTTACTAGTAAATAAGTTATGATAATAATTTTTTATCATGATATTTTGTTAATGCCAGTTAGTTTTATTCTGAGGTGTCATTAGTCATGTTTGTTGATTTATTTAGTATGGAGGAGGTAATAACCCTCTTTTTGCCTGCCAGTAAAAAGGTACAACTGAAGGATAGTGAAACAATGTTACCAAAACACCAGGACTGTAAGTGATTATTGGAGGTTTTTAAAGATAGTAAACTAGTGTAGCAGACAGTGGAATGTGAACCATTAGGTTTTGCAGGTTACAGCAGTGACCTACCCCGCCCCCCGGGCCTTGGCTCCCCCAGGGGCCTTCAACCCTACTGCCACACCAAGCAACATGGCCACAATCGCCACCAATCTGCAGACCAACCTGCAGAACAACATAGCCAACACCAACACAGGGCAGCAGCCTCAGAAGCAGCGTGTGTTCACTGGCACCATCACCAAGCTGTGTGCTGACTTTGGCTTCGTGGATGAAGACGTGTTCTTCCAGACAAGGCAAGTATCTGAGGTGTTTAGTTACTTCTCTAAGGCTGACACTATCCTTTGAACTAGATGAATAACATCCAGCTTCCTGCACCAAGGAACCACTAGTCACATGTGTTCTGTACTTGGTGATTGGTAGTCATTGCTGGTGCACAACGGGACTGATTTCTCCACTCCTCCCTGGCTGCCGTTGGTTCACCTGCTCGGCTCAACAAACTGTCTTCACTTGTCACTTCATTTGATTTTCTGCCGTGCCTTTTGTTTACTTTTGTGGACAATCATTCTGTCATCTATATTCTCCATCTGTCTTCAGGTCTTTGCATTACATGATCTGTCCACATTCAATTTTTTTTTAATTGGTGGTCAAACTATCATTGATTATTGGTTCTTTTATAATGCATCATAATTTTCCTTGTCCATCCATATTATGTGAGCACTGTACTAATCTTTTAATGTGGGCACAAGCCAGGTATATAAATAGATAAACTACATTTCTCTGAGGAATGAATTGTTAAAGTTGTGTTGCAAAGGAGAAAGAAAAGCTGTAGCTGTGTATGGTGGGTCTGTCTTGTCTTTTCTACAGTTATGTGAAGGCTTGATCTTTAGAAATGATTTAGACCAGTTTTGCCCTCCTGTGGGTGTGTAGTGTATATAGTTTGTATGAGTGTAGATCTATGCTACAACAAACCTGAATTGGTATATGCCATACTACAAAAAATAGCAATCAAATGAGGTAAAAAAAAAAATCCTTTCATTTGTAGATGTAAGAGTTATTTGAGACTTGAAGTATGGGAAAGCATCAGGTACTCGTGGAATTATAATTATATGTTGAAATGTGAAGAAGAAACAACAGCTGACTGCATGTGATAGCTGCTAGTTAGCTTCAGTAAGTGTTTCATCTAGTCTGATGCCTGTTTCTGGGAACCAACCCTCTTGAAAGGGTGTCCACAGCACCTCTCAATGTATTTCTGTCCAAGCACCTAAACCTTATATACTCTAGTTCTCTCTCTCTCTTTCTTGCTCCATGTGTCTTTGGAGGTAAAGAGTGGGTTAAGGAACAGTATTCTGCCAACATTGACATATGGATCAGAGACTTGGACATGGAATAGGGCACAGCAGTCAAGAGTGTGTGGTGTGGAAATGAGTTATCTGAGAAGAGTATGTGGTGTGACAAGATGGGAGAGAAAAAGTTGCTGATAGAAGTGGAGAGTTTGAACAAGCAAGGAGGGAGTGTTTGGATGGGGAGAGGTGGAGGCTCTTCTACCGTGGCCATTCCCTTGGTGGACGTGCTCAGAGGGAACAAGAAATCAGAAACTAGATAGAAAATGTTGTGAAATTAGGCATGCATATTTTAAGCATTTAAATGAGCCTTAAATATTTAGTGGTTTCTTATGTTTTATGCATTGAATTGGATACCTGCATTCTGCCTTTATTCCCAGCTGCTACCCCACTTGTTTGGGAAATGGACAGCTGTAATAAAAGGAAAGAAGAATATTTGTACCTATATTTATTTATTGTTATTAGTATTTACAAGTAGTCTCTCTTGAAATTGCTGAGTTGCATGCATATAGATATATAGATGATAAATAGGTAGATGGAGGGATGGATAGATGAGTGAATAGATACATAAATAGATTTAATTAAGTGTTTTCTGCTCAACACTTATTTTACATACCCATATATTTTTGTATCTGTCACCATTTTGTCACAGCTCGATAGCATTCTGTGAAGTCTCCATATGTGAGGTGATTTAGTGACCTATTGCATGTTATCTGTTGTTACAAACGTGATACTAATGTGTGAGTTAAGTAATATTTTCATAACTCAATATTTACAGACGTCTTATCCCCAGCAGCTGTGTTAAGGGACAGGCGCCTAAGGTCGGGGATCGAGTGCTGGTGGAGGCCACATATAACCCCAATATGCCTTTTAAATGGAATGCCAATCGTGTCCAGGTGATTCCCGGGCCGGCAGGTGCTCCCTCACAAAACCAGAGCCGCAGCAGCATGACTGTACGGGAACCTGGTAACCGCAGTGGGTCCTACAACGCTGTACCTCCACCTAACTTCAGCAGTGGTGAGTCTAAAGGGGCACTAGGCTACCACTACTCTCCTCCTACACCTCCTCATCCTTCTTCTTCTTCTCTTCATCATCATCTTCCATCACCTCCTCCTCCTCCTATTTTGTTCCTCCTTTAAAGTGATATAAGTGTGGTATATAGATAGATTGTGTATTATTTTGTGAAAGATTGGTATTTTTTCTCTTCTTTGCTACATTTAAGTTTAATCTCATCATTTGTAGAGCAGATAACGTACTTCCCAAATCTCCTACAAAAAGCCTCGGAGGAACTGGTGTGGTGCCCTTTGCTTTTTAATTTGCATGTTTTGTACTCCACCTCCTGACAATGGGATGTTTTCAGAAGCTGCAGCAGGAAGCTTCAGTACCCGCAGTGTGCTTGGTCCTCGCGCCCGCTCCCCTCGGAGGGACCGACGGGAGGAACGCAGCCGGACCTCCCGAGACAGAGACAGGGAGCGTGCAGACAAAGACAAAGAGGAGAAGAGGGAGAGTAGGAAACGCAGCAGAAGTCGTGGACGGTCGCGCTCTCCACCTAGGCGGAGGATGAGGGTGGTGCCTCGCTACAATGTACAAGTCCCAAAGATACTGTTACACATGTACGTATGCTGTGTGTGTGTGTGTATGTATGTGTTCACTGAGTCATTGATTGTTTGAGGTGGCCTGTAGCTGCCTTTCCTCCCTGTGCATCAAATAGCTTGTAACTGTGATGTTATACCATGCAGGAAGGAAGCCAATGTACTGGAGCTGAAGAAGCGCTACAGCAACTTGTATGTGCCGTCGGATGTGTTCATGGCGCGCCCTCTGTGGTCGGACACCTTCCCCGCCCACCGCCCCTTCCAGTTCCCCCGTCCAGTCTCCTTCCACATCATGAACAAAGAAGTGGATCCTGTGGTGGAGAATGATTCTATCTATGACACACCTGATGCCAACCACAGCTTTGCAGCCAAGGTGGGAGGCTGTCTCTACTCCAACCTTCTTCACTTATTGGTTCATTGAAAACAAACTTATATAGGAGAATGTGAATGCATGTGACAAAGGGAAGAAGGAATATTTGATGTGTTTTTCTTTGGCAGGTAATGTTGATGGCAGTGCCGGCACTTGAAGACATCTTCCGACGATCCTGTGCTTTGAGTGAAGATCCAAATGACATCAGGGAATGTTTTGTGCATCCAACAAGACTCATCAACTTCCTAGTGGGTCTGAAAGGCAAGAATGAGACCATGGCCATTGGGGGGTATTGGAGCCCCTCCCTGGACGGCCCCAACCCTGAAAAGGATCCCAATGTTCTCATCCGCACTGCTGTTCGGACATGCAGAGCTCTGACAGGAATTGACCTTTCGGGGTGCACAACCTGGTAATGCTTTGGATACTAGTTTTGTGGTGACCTATTGGGCCCCGTGTGTGTGGGGAGAGTGGAGGAGGGAGGAGGGAGTGCATACAGCAGGGTGGTAGGGAAGGGTGTGAGTGCATGAGGAAGGAGGATGTGTAGTGTTGGTTGATATGTACTCAGTTCCTTCCTTATATGTTTGGTGATGATGGTCACAGGTTCTCTTCAGCACAAGTAAGGTTATAGGCAGTTCCTATGTGTTTATTTGCTTGGAGTTTGACATCACTGGACGACCACTAGTTAGCTTGAGGCTGTTGCTGTAGTGCTCTGTCAATTTTTATTATTTTTTTAAGAATTTGGTTTTATTTTTATTTTTATTCTTATGAAAGGGAGTGAGTGGAACAAAGAGGAGGAAGTGGTGGAATACCGAAAGAGTATTACAGACGAGTGGAATGAAAGATTAATTTCTGTGGAGCAAAAAAGGATGATTGTGCATGATTGAAGTGAATGAAGAGCAATGATGAATGCATGAATAACGAGGCAGCCTTGACAACCCATGGAGGAGGTTGTGGTTCATCTGGTGTGACCCTTGGATGAGGTCAGGTGCAGGGAGGGAGAGGACATGAGTTCAATATGAAGTGACCAGTAAACCTTAGGACCATGTGGTGGATAAGACTCCTACCCATGTGTTCCTATGTGCATGACTCGCCTCATGCTCTGTAGGGTGGGATGTACTTGTCTTGTTCTCGAGGGGGTCTAGGGGTGAAGTGAGAGGTGTATATATGGTGTGTACATGAGTGTGTGTATGCATGCCTTGTCTTGGCTACCACCCTTTAGGGGATAACAGCTGCTATGTAGATAGGTAGACTATCATTATTCTCACAGATCATAATGGATCTCATGGAAATGTAGATACAGCACTAATTATGGAATGGACTATTTTGGAATAATTTGTACTTAGAAAGAAAGTAATATGAAAACCTGTAATGTTCTTAATGAACAAACGGTTAATGAACAAATGCTTGGTGAAAGCACACTACAGTCTGGTGGCACAGCTAGGTGTTGCTTAATGAAGGCATTCTGTGTGTTGAGTGCCATGTAGTTGTTGTCCAGTGACACCACTCTGCATGTGTACTGAGTGTCACGTGTACTTCCTACCTACTCAAGCCATTGCACAACCTCCATACTGATGAACTTACAGTGCTGCTTTAGTCTCTGTTGGCACATGGTTGCCGCTGGAGGCAGGTTGAGTTGTTCCAGATTTCAGGTCTTATCTTCAAGGAAGTTAAGGTTTGTTTTCTTACTGTACGCTTAACTGAGTCATTATTTTATTTGGTGAAAAGAAAACCCGTACGTACACTAAGCTAGGCTTAGTGGAAGGCTGATAAATAACTTTTGTTGCTGCTACTGAGCTTTGTCAACCATTTAAGATTTAGCTCAGTATGCTTCAAGTGATGCACTCCATTTGGTTGTTATATGATAGTGTTGCTTCAGGTGTCACTCTACTGTTCAAAGCTCATTACGCTTTCACCAATGTGAGAGGAATATTTATTTTGGCCATTAATAACAATTGCCATAGTTTAAATTCTTCAGAAAAAAAGAGAGAAAACCCTGACAATGTACATGGTTCTTTCATCCTACCATTGATAAATTGAGTCATAGTTGCATCACACAGCCAGTTTCAGTGAGCACTTATTAGCACTTGCTGCTTGTCTTCTACTCTCAGATATTAATAAAGTGATTTTAGTTTACAGATATTGAGTGATGATTTTGCTGTACTTTGGCTTCAGTTTGATTGGCATCAATGAACCTATTAGGAGCTTGTTCCCATGCTCGTGTCATGATATTTTTTTTGGAATGAATTGAGTCCAGAACTGAATAATGTCGCCAACTACTTTTTGTAAGTTACAAAACAATCTACTTTTGTTGTTACATTCTTGGAATCAGTATCCGTAAGCAAATGTAAGTACAGTATATATATACACACAAACACATACACGTAAACATCGTTTATATTGGATTGATAAAAGAATGTATGAAATTCTGTAAAGTTTTTGGTGGCATTGAATGAGAGTTGTCTTAGCAGGTGAGGTGTGATGTGTGCAGCCGTACAGCAGTCAGGTCAGAGCAGGTCTTCCTTCCTGGGTCATGGACCTTAGACTTTAGAAAAAGACTTTCAGTATTTGTATTTGAACAGGTTGGAAGGAGAGTGTGAAGAATATTGACTTTTATTTCATTTTGTAGAACTTACCTTTCCTGCACATGCGAGGTGTCTTCAAGAAAGAAGCAGAAAGAATGCAATGAAAAGAGACAAAAAGTTGATGAAAGTAAAGAAAATTCCCTTCTGCTTTTTCCTTGATTCTTTGGACTATGTAACAGTTCCCAGGGTACGGGTTCCCACCCCTGCCACCGTCCCCTTTAGTCGTCTTTATAACACGCAGGGAATACTGAAACTTGTATTCCCAATCCCCTTGTCTCAGGGATAAGATATAGTGAACCATTTTTCCGCTGAGTTATGAGAGTGTGTCCTCGCGTAAGCTATCCTTTACGCAATTTAAACACTGCCTTTGCCGCGCCCCTCAAGCGGCCCTTCTCCTGACACACCACCGTTGTTCCATCTCAGGTACCGGTTTGCGGAGATTTACTATCGCCGAGGCGAGTCTTCACACAAGGGCCGGAGCAGCACGTCTGCCCGGGTTGAAACCACTGTACTATTTCTCCCAGATGTTTGGAACGTTTGCCCAGCCAAACTCGAGTGGGACGGCCTCCACCTCAACTATAAGCACCAGCTGGAGAAGAAGCTGTCATGCTCATCCGGAGCCACCCAGCAGTTGGATGAACAGGAGGGGGAGGAGGAGGAGAACAAGGCACTCATTTGACCTTTTTCTTTTCTATGGTTTTACTCTCTCCTTGCAGACCACTTACCTGTGCTCTCTCCCAGTTGCCCGCACTGCAGTCACTCATTGGTGCTGCCGACAGTGATGAGATGGTGCTCTGTGGGTGTGAACTTGGTCCTCAAACTGGCTGCTCGAGACAGGAGGAGAGAGGGAGCAATCTTAGGCAGGAAGTTCACTCCCACATCACCTCACCCACCTCACTGTTGGAAAGCAGATTTTGTCATGCTTTAAAGTTGTAGTGATTGTTTTACCATTTCATTATTTTGGCTTTTGCCTAAATTATCATCAAAGGAAGGTTGCTTTGATCTTGATTCTTGCTATTTGAGAGTAACCCCTAAAAATTCCTCATTTTCCTTTCTTATTAAAGATGGGTTTCCTGTAAGAGTAATGCCCTGGACATGGAAGTGAATAATTAATTTTAGTTGACTGCAGGCGGGTTATTAGAGGAGTCAGGGAAGTTGAAAGGTCACGTACCTAAGGGTATTGATGGTCTTGAGTGTGACCTCTGGTGGACACATCCATTTTTCCTTCCATCATGCTCACTCATCCTCTTGCATTGACCAGCCACCACCACCATCTCCTACAGCCTTTTCTTGCAGACTCTACTAGATGTTTCTGTATTGGTATTGTCACCCTTATATTATCGGACTCTTGTTCCTCCATACATCACCACCTCAATTTCCTCATAACTTTCCAAATTTGCACTCAGTCTTGATTTCATGCCTGTATTTTGCATCATTAACAATTGTACTTTGATACATGCTTATTTCAAGTTATTTCTTCGTCATCATCATCACCATGGCCATTATCATAACTTTATTTTTGGCACTGAGCAGGGTGGGGGGTCCAGATTCAAGAAAGTGAACACCACCACTCAGAGGAGAGAGGTAGCCCGGTGCAGTGGGCCACATTTCCTTTCATTCATCATCCTAATACTGGTGCCCCACACACCTCATCATTATGAAGGCGACCGCATTGTGCATCATAGCGTGACAAAGTATTCATTGTATATAGAAATGTCTATTCATACACATTTTCAAAAAGTACCATTTCCCTGTTGTTTAGATCATGTGCTACTACTACTTCTACTACAATTACTACTACTACTTCTACTATTTCTACTACTACTACTGTTACCACTTCTATTACCACTACTACCTCTTGCTGTTACCACTACTACTACTACAACTACTCCCACTACCTTAACCATCTACCGTGTCCTCTTAAGGTCCGAGCTGCAGTGAGAGTGAGGATAGGGACACAGCCAATAGACCAGCCTTTCCCCTGAGAATTATTGTGGCAGTCTGGATAGGTCCTGTTCATACTCTTCATCTTAAAGACCTGGTTGTGGATGGAACCTAACACTGCCTTCTGCCTTTCTAGGATGACTCCCCCAAGAAGAAGGACCCAAGCCACTATGCCACTCTAGACCCCAAGAGTATGAAGGTCAGTGTTTTAGCAGTGCACGGCAAGGGTGTTATACGGTTTTTTTTTTTTTTTTTTTTTTTTTTTTTTTTTTTTTTTTTTTTTTTCTATTGATTATATTTATTTGATTTATTGATTTATTTATTTTTTTCTTACAAATTACTGTTATTCAATAGATATGATTTATTTATTGATTTAGTTTGTTTATTTTCTCTATCAGATGTCATCCCATAATTATGTTTGGGAGATGATAAATTGTATTAAAAAAAAAAAATTTGAGGTGGCTGAATCATTACTGTATTTTGGGTAATTTAATCCACCTTTGTACATCCTTGTCACCTCACTTGTTACTCTCCATTTACTTGTGCATAACTTGTGAGTGTTACACGGTGTTACAGGTGGTGGAGCTGCGCGCTGAGTTAGATGCAAGAATGTTGAACAGCAAAGGACTCAAATCACAGCTCATCGCTCGCTTGACAAAGGTAAGTTTTCTTCATAATTCCTTAAGTACAGTAATTAGTCTCTCTCTCACTCATTATCAGAGAAAATGCGAGAAATTCAAGGCATCACTATAAAAATTAAACCCGAGTCACTAATAGGTGGAGATTGACGATTAATTAAGTCTACAAAAGGAAAATAAATAAATAAAGGTGACATTAACTAGAATGGAAAAGATAACACAGTAAGATTATTAATGGGTGAATAATATATTGTCCATCTTAACTTTCTACAACTGACTGCCAATATATTAGTGTGAATCTGTTATTGAATGTGTCTGTATCAAGCAGTTCCATGTTTTGTGTTGTGTAAAGTTAGTGTTTGTTTTGTACAGATTTTAAAGAATGAACAAGAGAAGGAGGAGTCTGAGAAGGCTGCCAGCGCTGAGAGTACAGAGACAGACGAGACAAAGAAACAAGAGGAAGAAGAAAAAAAGAAGGAAGAGGAACGTAAAAAGAAAGAAGAGGAGGAAAGGAAGAAAGAAGAAGAGGAGGTTTGTATTAATTCTTTACCTTTTCATTGGTTTTGCATGAAAAACAAACAGTAACAATAATGATGAATCAGAATAACTAGAATAACAATAATTAGTTATGTATTCCATCTATGACATCATTTTTTATAACTAGATCTACTTCCTTATCACACTAACACCTACACAATATTTTCTACTGACTCTGCATTTCTTTCTTGGTGAACAGAAGAAGAAAGCTGAGGAGAGGGAGAGGAACTTACTTGAGAAGCGCTACACCCTGCCCGACCAGCCCATGATTGTAGTGCATCCTTCACGTACTGCCAAGTCAGGAAAGTTTGACTGCACTACTATGTCCCTCTCTGTCCTCCTTGACTATAGACAGGTTAGTAGTGTGTGTGTGTGTGACTATGTGTGTGAGCGTGCATTTGTATATGTGTGTGTGTGTGCATGTGAGAGATAAAGAGAATGTTTTTGATATTAGGGTAAGTTCATTTTTCTTTCTCTCTTTCTTTTTTCAATATGAATGTGTTGTTCTTTACAGGAGGATAACAAGGAACACTCGTTTGAGGTGAGCTTGTTTGCCGAGCTCTTCAATGAGATGCTGATGAGAGACTTTGCCTTCCGCATCTACCGGGCATTGTGCGAGTGTCCGGAAAAGCCAGCCAAGGAAGAGGTACACAGGACTCACTTGTCTCTTTATATAAACGTGAATCAATGTGTTGTTGGTGTGTTATGTCAAGCTTAAAAAAATATTGCTAATCATGTCATCCTTCCAATATACAGAAAAAGGAAAAAGAAGAAAAGAAAGAGAAAGACAAGGACAAGAAAGACAAAGAGAAGAAAGAAGAAAAAGAGGAGAAAGAGAAGAAAGAAGAAAAAGACAAAAAGGAAGAGGAGGAAGAACGGGAAGAGAAGATGGAAGAGGACAAGCCAGCAGAGAAGAAGGAGAAAAAGGAAAAGGAAGAGGTCAAGGAGGAGAAGGAAGAAAAGAAAGAAGAGGAGGAGGAAGAGGAAGATATGGAGGATGAAGAAGATGAGGATGAGGTGGTAAGTATAAATAATAATGATTCAGTTGTTACTTATGTTCTATTAATTATTTAAAGCTAAAAATTTCCCCCATTCTAAATATGTCTTATTTTTCTTAAGTTCTGTTTTTATTTATGTACCAATTTAATAATCTCCACTGTGTTGTCACCACTGTACCGCTTGCCACCACTGTACAGATTCTCACCACTGTACAGATTCTACCTACACCACTAATTCTACCTATACTACTGCTACCACTACTGTATCAATTTACCACCAACCCTTTCTATTAGGTCCTTTCCCTAAGGCAGTTGAATGAAAAGAAAAGAGTAAAATAAATAAATAAATAAACAGACTTTACTTGGTTACTAGTGAGAAACACAACTTGCTGAATTCGTGTGGTGGACACATTAACACATACACAAACTGTAAATTATCCTACACGAAATGTTAACACACACACATGAAAATATCTAGCTAACCCTACCTAACTACGTGATGGGACTAATGGGGAGAAGTAGCCGAATACACTCACTGCACTGATGTACATATAATTCTGTTGAAACATTAGCTACGTATTAGGAACAAAATTTAGTGGAGTGTGTGTGTGCTACATGAGACAAAAAATATATATATACTAACCCACAAAAAGATATCTAATGATGTTTTCAAAAGCTACCTTTTTTGCAGGATGATGAGGATTCCAAGGATGAAAATATAGTGAAGGACAGTAAGGATCGAGAGGAGCGAAGGGACTCCAAAGACGGCAAGAAGAAGGATGACAAAAAGGACCGAGAAAGAAGGGAAAAGAAGGAGAAGAAGAAGATGATTACCGTTGATCCTTACCTCCTCCTGTCCTTTGTATACTTTGACCAGACACACACGGGTTATATTATTGACCGAGACCTTGAGGACATCATCAACATGCTTGGACTGAACCTGTCTAGAGCACAAGTAGGTTATTCATCTTTACTCACCTTGGATTAAGAGGATGGAGAGAGGAGAGGTAGTGGTGTAGCATTGCCTTTGGGATAATGAGTTCTAGTTATCATTGAGGTTTACATAGGACTAGTTATAGGAATTAATAATGTAGAACTCGGTTAAAACACACTTGAAGCAGTTTTTTGTGTACGGTTGGCCAGAAAAATATAGAAAAACTGATTTTTTTTTTCAAGTGCCACTCATCAGACCTCAGTTATGAAGGTTTATTGAGTGGATGAGGTTAGATGGAAGGTGTACTGTCATCACCACACACTTGGGAGACGTGCACAGGAAAAAAGACCATAGATGGATAGAATAGAAGAGTAGGTTGTAATCTATCCATCTATCTATATTAGTTTTTCTTCAGTGTCTTGTGCAACTGTATCATGGGAAGGTTTAGGTTACTAATTTGAAATATAATCATGTGTATATCTTGTTATATTAAATTTTCTTTGACTCAAGGAACCTAAGTAGTTAGTGGGATAGGATCAGAATGCATTGATGTAATTATTTCATTTATTGTGGTTATAACTATTTACCTGTTCCTACTGGAGTGGAAAGTATATCCTCACTACTTTTCAGCAAAAAAAGCTAATGTCTAAAGTAATGTCCAGAGATGTGTTACACTACCGGAAATTGACCGACATCTCAGAGGCGGACAAGGACAAGCCACGGGAACCACCACCACTCATGGACCTAGAATTTCTGGCAACGGGTAGGCTGCACACACACACACACACACACACACACACACACACACACACACACACACACACACACACACACACACACACACACACACACACACACACTTCTGTACCACCTCTGTAAAATATTCTCACATCATGCAGTATTTAAATGCCTTTCTAACTTCTATGCTATTCTATTAACTTTTACTGCATTTATTATTCACAGTATAATATATGTCCGTCAGTGTGTATGATATGTTAATCCATAATACTTCCTTCCTTCCCCGCAGGTAACAACACCATAATGCCACTGTTTGTCGATGCCGTGCCGGCCCCGGTGTGTGAGGGGAAGATGGTCACACGGAAGGGGGCGAGGAATAAGGAAGAACCTCTCATTTCTTTCACAGGTGCTTATGGTTGGTCACTTGTGTGTTTGATAAGATGTGTATCTATGTTTAATGATCAATGGTAGCTTGGTGGTGTCGTAGTTAGTGCACTCACCTCACAATCTAAAGCTCACCAGTTTGAATCCCCTGCCTGGTGGAGACAATGTAGGCTCTTCTCCCTTCATGCTATAGCCCATGTTCACCTAACACACAATGTATCCATAATGTTGGTTGAGGTGTTAACGTACTATCTATGCAGGACTGGAAGGCCAACAACCCGGCTCTCCTGTGAGTGGGTGTGGAGTTGTCTACAAGAAACCAATAGTGGTCTCTGTCACACCACAATTGGTGGTAAACAGGATAGGTATTAAATCAATCATTTTGAATACCATCACAGATTTGTTGGAATTAGTTAGTCTATATTAAAAAAGAAAGTATACTTCCAGAAGATTCTTGCAATATGTTTTTTCTTCAAATCACTCCATTAGAAGTTCTGCTTTGAAGGAAGATGGAGAAAGATTTATTTATAAAGTCATGACTGGTATGACCATATAACATGTTTTGTACAATGTTTAAAGATAAGAGGAATAGTTTAAGGTGATGGCAGCCAAAGGCTTAAAAAATTGTGTTTCAGTTTGACTTTTGTTCTGCCATGATTGCTGAGAGAAATAAAGTTCTCTGTTCTCCAGTACAAGTAGAAAGTGTTGTGCGGTGAAGGTACAGTTTATATCCTCACAGGTGTGGTAAAGTATGGTGGGTCACTAGTGGATATCAGCAAACTGATGCAGCAGCTGGAGAAGTCAGACAACACTCGCAGCAACACAGAGGAGAAGCTCAAAGAGTTACAGAAGGAATTATGTAAGTATTTTGTGGAGACATTCAGATTTTACCTTTTGAGTCTATTAAGAAATTATGTGATATAAAGTTTGGAAAAAAACCAAATGAGGATCATGATGATGACAATAATTTTGTTTTGCAGTGAACAATAAAGATGAATCCAAAAAGGCCACTGAAAAGATCAGCAAACTCACCAAAGAACTGAAATTGGCCAACTCAACTATAAAGACTCTAGAAGAGGAACTTCAGAAAGCAATTGTGAGTAAAAGATTGTAGTAGTAGAGTAAGGAAATTTTCTATGGAAGGTTTGAGATGGTTTGTAGGTTATTTAGTTATATAAATAGTAAAGAAATATCTGTATTGATCAATAACTGTCACAGGTGAGTAGTTGACAAGATTGTAACTGGAATTATCTTGAACAGGAGGACAACAATGTGTACCAGAGAGCACTGAACCAGATCAAGCTGGTGATCCGGCCTCTGGTGGCTGGCGTTGACCTGGAGGAGGATGACCTCACCCTCAGGGATGGCAAGGAAACCAGGATCAAGATGGAACACATGGAGAATGGCACCTTTGAGTGAGTATTGTATAATAGTGAGTGGCTGCCATTTACTGTGTTACTGTTCACTCACTGTCACGATCCATGACTGTGTGTGTGTGTGTGTGTGGAGAGAATGCCTGGCTCTCCTGTCTTGATGAGTGGTGGTGGTGATGTGCTTCCCGCCGGCCCTGACTTAGTGTGTGGTGAGTGCTCCTGTGTGTCTGCAGCGAGAGGTTTGTTGGGCGTCTTCTTGGGAGACTGATGCGAGAGGAAGAAAAAGTGATAGTCACCTGAATAATGTAAATATTGGCTGTTCAGGAATGATTTTTATGCTGTGGAGACTGATGTGACATTTTATATTTATTTTGTTTATTTGCGACTGTGGATGAACCGCTGTGACTCAGGTTGGGTCGGGATAACAACCCTGGCCCATCAAGACTCTGTTTGCTTGTCAGTTATGTTAATAAAACTTTATTAACATCTCTGCTGCAAATATCCACCTTCATATATGATTTTATATTTTGTGTGCCTTGAACATATAAAGAAATGTATTGTAAATAATTTAAAAGCCACAGTTTTATGAGTGTGTTTACATGAAGTGAGTGCACTCCATTCTTTATGTTGAGGTCCTATAGTAGCAGAGATGACAATAACGTGACTGTTTGATTTCCGTCTTTGCATGACTGATGTCAAAGTGTTACATTGACTCGGTGAAAATGTAATTCATATATATATACATATATAAATATATATATTTATATATTTTTCATAAGTAATGGTGTTGATGATGCATTTTTGTATGGATGTGTAAAAATGTAAATATTAGTCACAGAAGTAAGTAATTTCAGAAGTAGGTAAACATTAATAAGTGAAGGCAGTTTGTTTTGAACATTATGTGAATTCCCAGTTATGTTCCATCTCTTTCATATGTATCAGTCTGTTTCCATCCATTATCTATTGATATGTGAACTGTCTATGCATTTATATCAGTCTGTCTCTCCACTGTCCATTAGTACAAGTTTGGCTCTGCTAATATGTAGCAGTCCATTTCTATCCATTTGTATCAACCTTGTCTTGTGAGAGGAGTTTTCTGGGTAGTGAAGGGAAGGAAGGAAAGTCTAACATTGATCTTGGTGAAACATTAGTGTGTGAGTTGCCAAGTTGTGCAGCCAAATATGCAACGATTTCAAAGTAATTAAATGTGATTACTTCTTTGCACAACTGCACAACACATCTACGATCACTTGTATTTTCCCAGAAAATGAAAAAGAAAAGAACGAGCGAGATTACCAAATTTTTTATTTTTGTATCACCTTAGAATTTTGCGATGGATGTCATATATGTACATTATGAATGACACAGATCCAAGAACAGATACTTGTGTGTCACCACAAGCAGAGCCCAAGCAGAGGCAGATCCATTGATAAAGAGAGAGAGGATGGAGTGAGCTATCTCATGTGTGTTCTATGGGACCAACGCCATCCCATGGGAGTGAAAGGTGGTGCCTGGGTGTGGTAGGGAGGAGGCAGGAGAGTGTCAGAAGGAGATAGGGAAGTCAGGTGGATATGACCAATGGTTTAATGGAAAATACGAAGAGGAAAAGTAATTAATCGAGCTCAGCCCCGCACGACCAGATCCTTATAGGCATGACTGTACTCCTTTTCTTTATCCTTCCATTCTACAAGTGGCCTTCCTCTCCTCTTAGGACCCTCAATTTCACTCATATACACCTCTTTCTCAAGATGACCAAACCACTTCAAAGTATTTCCTTACACTCATTCCACTACACCACACTTCATTTCCTTTGCACAATGTCCCATGCCACATTATAGAATACTGAGAATACTGTTCCTTAACTCTCTCTCTACCTCCATAGACACATTCTTTCCTCTCATAATCCTTTCCAAGCGATCCCATGACACACCTGCCTTTCACAACCCATTCTTATTTCTCCTTTCATCTCCAAGTTTGCATAGCACTGTTCACAGATACTAATTCTTTCACTTCCTCCATTTTCTCTCCTCCCAGTACTACCTACCTCACATCTTCCTACTGCTAGCACACTCACCCTGTAAGGTGCATTTAAGTTGCATTTGTCACCATTGATTCCCCAATGTTCATATCTTTGGGTCCAAAATCAAGGGCAAGATACCAAAGAGAACCTAGCACCTCACCAAGCTAGTGATGAAGGAAGTACTGATCCCATGAACATAATGGTGCACTCTTAACACAGCCTCAATGGTTACCTAAGTCCACCTGCGGTCACCGTGCATTACATTATGTATCACACCTCGACGAATTCAAAATAAACACATACTTATCAGTAAGTTAATGGAATAATTGTTATTACTTATAATATATTTATTCTATTTTAATACCTCAAGCACTCACTGCCATAAGATGTTATTTTCGTTGTTTTCGATGCCCTCATGACAAACTAATTCTATGAGAATTAAGAATTATATCCAGCTCATACAGTGTACATTTGGTATCTGAATTTTCTTCTGCTTTCATAGGAAGCATTTTATTTCCTGATGTAATTAAAAAGCTGCTTTGTACATAAGTTTGTCTAGTGAGTAGAATAAAGGTTTTAAGGAAATGTATTACTTGTTTATATATTCATGAACCCTAATCTAACTGGTGGATCCCAAGAAATCATTTCTGACTGGCCAATGAGGTTAGAAATGCTCCTAATAATGAAATATGAACCATCAAGTTTATTAAAACCACCGATAGTGTATTGGCTGAAACTGCAATAATAGTTACTGAAACTTGGCTCACAGGTGGTTTATTTGCCAACTCCTTGGAAGTGCCATCCCTTGTACATAGACGAAAATTTACTTACCCAGTATAAGTTTTCTTCACTCCTTTATGCTTGACGCCGTGGTGACATATCAGCAACTATAATAGTGAAGTAGCTTTCTGCAGCCAACAGGAAACAACTTGTAGGAGTATGACTCACCTGATGACGGCATACAGAAGACGCCTTTCCATTGCTGGAATTCCTCCCGAGATCTTACATTAGTCCGTAGTTTAATGCAGTTTTCTTCTTGATGAATATATGTAATATATTTTAACTTATTTATTTAATAATTAATAAGTAAACTTATTAATTATTAAGCTGTTGTAGTAAATTCCATCTTATTAAGGGATTCATTTCCATAATTTCTCTAAAGAAATATAAAAGTGCAATAATATTTATACTTCAAGGTACGCTTGCTTCAGTCCCTCAAAAAGTAGACAAGAACCAGTAAGACATAAACAGTGGATATATTGATGTATGGAAAATATTTCCATAGTTACAGTAATGCTACTGTTTAGTTTAGTGGGGACAGTATTATACAATAAGTACAAACATACACACACACACACACAACACACACACACAACACACACAATTTAGGTAGCAATTGCTTAACAGCACCAATATCAT
>JAXIVD010001741.1:0-10000 GCA_036785275.1 Cancer borealis
GAAACATTAAAAAAGTATATTGGCAAACTTAAGAATGGGGTGGGCCATGATGGTATCCACTCTCAGTTTCTGAGGCATGCAACATATGAATTTTTAGTGCAATTGAGTCTTTTTATGAATGCTTGTTTCAATCATTGTTATATTCCAGTGGAATTATTGAAAGGTGATATTAACCCTATTATTAAAGATACTAAGGGTAATTCCACAGACCCAGCCAATTATAGACCAGTGATGTTGTCTTCTTGTTTGTTGAAGATTTTTGAAATGCACATTTTAGATATTTTAGAAGAAAAGTTATTCTTTGATTTTAGGCAGCTAGGTTTTAGCAAGCAGATGTCAACAAATGATGCATATTTTACACTTAGAGAAACTGTAACACCATATATAAAGGGTTATGGAAAGGCATTTGCTGCTTTTATAAATCTCTCTAAGGCTTTTGACAGGATAAATCACAATATATTAGGTAACATGTTATTAGAGAGAGGTATTCCTCCTGATATTGTATTTACTCTCATGACTTATCTGAGGAATCAAAAGGCAAGAATTGTATGGAATAAGCAAAATGGTAATTATCACTATATCAATTCGGGTGTACGACAAGGAGGAATTCTGTCTCCGATTCTTTTTAAATTATATGTTGATGATGTAATTAAAACCATTTCAAGTATGAATGTTGGATGCCGATTGGGTACACTGAGAATGAATATAATTGCATATGCTGATGATATTGTAATTTTGTCGGACAATCGCAGTAATCTGGAATGCTTATTGGAAATGTTTGAGAACAAAGTACAAGCCATAAGATTGAGTATTAATGCTTCGAAGACAAAATGCATTATTTTCCACAGAAAGGCTAAATCTGCAGGAAGTGATACTATCAGTTTTATAAGACAGTTCGAAATAGTAAATTGCCAAAAATATTTAGGCTATTGGGTGACCCATAATTTTTGTGATAAAATAGATGTTGAAATTAGGCTAAATACATTTTATAGTAAGTTTAATTCTGTGTACAGAAAATTCAAAGGTCTTAATACTGATACGATGCTGTACTTGTTTAAGGCTTGTTGTGTACCTGATTATGGGTTACAGCTGTGGGACAATGAAACTGTCTTTTCTAGTCATATTTTTAAAACATTTGAAACTGCATATGCAAAGGCCATGAAAAGGATCATAAGATGTCCTGTTCATGCCAGTAACCATGATGTAGCTAATCAGTGCAATTTACTTTTATTAAAACACCATACAGCTTTAATCCAAACTAGATATTTTAAGTCTGTTTTTAGAAAGAATTCTGCCATATTTACTCTCAATAAGAATTTATTTTTAAATGGACATTGTTTTAGATATTTTTTAAAGTTTTTAAAAATGACATATCAAATAGATGTTTTAGATTATACTATTGATATTATTTTAGCAAGAATTTTTTGGGTGCAAATTCATGAACCTAGTAGAGGATCATATATATGTGTTTAGACTTAGACATAATTAGACTGATTTTTAGGCTATAATATGTAATATACATCTTGCTGTATATTATGAAATAAAGATTGATTGATTGATTGACTAGTACTACTACTACTACTACTACTACTACTACTACTACTACTACTATTACTACTACTCCTACTACTACTACTACTACTACTACTACTACTACTACTACTACTACTATTACTATTACTACTACTACTACTACTACTACTACTACTACTACTACTACTACTACTACTACTACTACTACTACTACTACTACTATTACTACTACTCCTACTACTACTACTACTACTACTACTACTACTACTACTCCTACTACTACTACTACTACTACTACTACTACTACTACTACTACTACTACTACTCCTACTACTACTACTACTACTACTACTACTACTGCTACTACTACTACTACTGCTGCTACTACTACAATGTAACGTTAAGAAAACTTATATCTCGACTTAATGCAGGTCAGGGTCATGATCAGATTCATTCAATATTTCTTAAAAATGCTTCTGACCAATTTTTATGCAATCTTGCTCATTTCTATAATATGTGTTTTGTTCATTGCTATCTACCTATAAGTTTGTTAAAGGGTACTATTACTCCTGTTTTAAAGGATGCAAAGAAAAATGTAACAGAGTCTTCTAACTATAGACCCGTAATGCAGTCATCATGCCTTCTCAAGATCTTTGAATTACATGTTTTAGATGTTTTAAGTGAAAAATTGGTTTTGAATTTTAAACAATTTGGTTTTAGAGCAGGTTCATCTACCATAGATGCTTGCTTTGTTTTAAAAGAAGTTATGTTTAGATATTCAAAGCGAAAAAGATCGGGGTTGGCAACTTTTATTGACTTGAGTAAAGCTTTTGATAGAGTTGATCATTTCTTACTTTGCAAAAAAATGTTAAGGAGCTCCATTCCTGTGGATGTTGTATTACTGGTTTTGCACTACTTGAGAAACCAGCAAGCTAATGTTAATTGGAAGAACTCCACAAGTAATTCTAGTTTTATTGAAAAAGGTGTGAGACAGGGTGGCATTATATCTCCTTTCTTATTCAATCTTTATTTGAATGATATTATTGATGAAATATCAGATATTAATGTTGGATGTTGTTTTGGCTTCTCAAGATGTAACATAATAGCTTACGCTGATGACTTGGTGTTACTTGCAGAAACACAAGCTCAGATGATTATATTGTTTGATAAACTTACTACATGTATTGATAAACATTTTTTGAAAATTAATAAGGATAAAACAAAGTGTGTTATATTTAGTAATAAGATGGATGAATTAACTGAGAATATTGAGTTAAATGGGCAAAGGTTACAGGTGGTCAAGGTTATAAAGTATCTGGGTCACAAAGTTACTTTTAATTTCAAAGACACTGAAGATATTGCTTTTAGACTTCAAAATTTTTATGCTTCCTCTAATAGTATTTTTAGGGACTTTGCATTTGTTGATAAACAAACTCTTTTATTTCTTTTTAAGTCATTTTGCCTTCCTGATTATGGGATTCCTTTATGGAACCATCACACTGTTTGTAATTCAAAAATATTCAAAACACTTGATATAGCATTCAGTAAGGCACTAAAAAGAATCTGTGGTGTTCCTGTATTTGCAAGTAACCATATCACGGCAGCCCGGTGTGACCAGTTGTTATTTAAGCATCACGCAGCCTTTGTACAAGCCAGATATTGTAAAAGATTATTAAGGTCATGTCATCCTATTCTAAGGCTAAATGTTCCTCACATTAAGGATGGACTTGCAATGTTATATCTTTTTAACTATTTCAAAAATGAATATAATGTAAATGTTTTTCAGGAAAGTTTAGATATTATAAAATCAAGAATACGTTTCATACAGAATCATGAAAGAAGAAGGTCTCCTTGTTTATATTATGGATTTTAGTCTACTTTTTAAGTGATTTTTTTTTTTTCATGTACATAATTTAACTATTTTAATAATTCTCATATTTCTTAATGTCTTACGTTGTATATTTTAGTATTTTTATCTTAATCATTGTCATACCGTTTAGAGTGTTGTTCACACTTTAATAACACTTTATTTTTTTTTTTTTGTCACTATATGCAATGCGACAATGTATACTCGCTATTGTGAAATAAAGGAAGAAAGAAAGAAAGACTACTACTACTACTACTACTACTACTACTACTACTACTACTACTACTACTACTACTACTACTACTACTACTACTACTGCTACTACTACTACTACTGCTGCTGCTACTACTACTACTACTACTACTACTACTACTACTACTACTACTACTACTACTACTACTACTACTACTACTACTACTACTACTGCTGCTGCTGCTGCTACTGCTACTACTACTACTAGTACTACTACTAGTACTACTACTACTACTACTACTACTACTACTACTACTACTACTACTACTACTGCTGCTACTACTACTACTACTACTACTACTACTACTACTACTACTACTACTACTACTACTACTACTACTACTACTACTTCTACTGCTGCTACTGCTACTACTACTACTACTACCACTACTACTACTACTACTACTACTACTACTACTGCTGCTACTACTACTACTACTACTACTACTACTACTACTACTACTACTACTACTACTACTACTACTACTTCTACTACTACTTCTACTACTACTACTTCTACTACTACTACTTCTACTACTACTACTACTACTACTACTACTACTACTCCTACTCCTACTACTACTACTCCTACTACTACTACTACTACTACTACTACTGCTACTACTACTACTACTACTACTACTACTACTACTACTACTACTACTACTACTACTACTACTACTACTACTACTGCTGCTGCTGCTGCTGCTGCTGCTGCTGCTACTACTACTACTACTACTACTACTACTACTACTACTACTACTACTGCTGCTACTACTGCTACTACTACTACTACTACTACTACTACTACTACTACTACTACTACTACTACTACTACTACTACTACTACTACTACTTCTACTGCAGAAAGTTCAAACAAATGGAATAAATCAAGTGTGTGTGATGGTGAGCCAGTGACACAATCTTGGACTTGACAAGTAAACAACCAATATGGAGGACGAACAGTTTGTGGTGAACAGTCTGCTATGTTTTCTTAACTCCGGAAAGGATGATTATCCATATGAGACTTTATTTGATGTTATCCATTCCTTTTATTGTTTTGAAGAAGTTAAGAAAGGGAAGGAAATATTATGTGGAATTTTAAATGATGATGTTTCTTGGAGGAGAGACCCTGATAAGAAGCGTAAGGAAGTGAAGGATCTACTGGAGCTTCATGAACGAGTGAAACAGTCGAACCAGACTGTCAAGTTTGTGACAGACTCTCATAAAAGGATGCCGCCCTTAGGTCTTGAGAAGCTTGGTTCCCTCCTTGCCAACCTTACTGAAGATACATCCAGGATTAATGACGTTTTACCGAAGATTCTTGACATTAAAACAGAGGTGATTAATACAGCTGACACTGTGCGACAAATGAAGGCTGATTTAGTTGACTTAAAAACCAAGTTCATGAGTGCTGTATCAGGAATCAATGACGCATCAAAAGGCATAAATGACTTAAATGTTCTTGAGGATCTAACATCTCTTCGCTACAGTGCTTCTTAGTCAGCTTCAACACGAAGAAAAGTTAACAGCACAACCTATGCCTCTAAAGTAAGTTCATCGCAGTGCAAGGTAATTAATAATGGGAGTAACGCTTCGAATCAGAGTGATCAACGTAGGAGTGCTGAAGTGCTTCATGAAGCCGCCGAGTCTGGCGATAAGGAGCGAGTTGAAGCAACTGCGGCTGGGACTGCATCAGGGAGTGAGACTGAAATGAGGCATGATTCACTTCAGACTCCTAGGCTCAATGAAGATATCGGTACTATACCGAAGCGTAGTGGTCTTACGATGTCAACAAGGATCTCACCTGCTAACACTAACTCAAATGGATGGACTTTAGTGGATCGGAGGAGAATGAGGAATGATAACAACAGAGGAAATAAAGTTACTGGTGCTCATCGGAGCAGCACTTCATCATTCAAGGCAGCACCGAGATTAATTGATGTGTTTGTTGGGAGAGTAGACAATAGTGTGACTGAAGAGGTTTTAAAGGAATATATTATGGATACTTTTGGCATATCAATGGTTTTAGTAAATAATTTGATTATAAAAACAAGTGAACATAAGGCATTTAAAGTAACGCTTAAGTTTTCAGAGAGAAACAAGTTGTTTGATGCAGATCTTTGGCCAGAGGATATTGTGGTAGACAAGTTTTACAATAGATCTAGAAGGCAAGCTCCTGTTGATAATACTGCTGCTAATTAGTTTTATTTCTTACCCCTTTTTATCATTATGGATTGTAATTTAAAGCTTTGTACATTTAATTGTTGTTCGCTGAGAAAAAATATTGATCCAATTAGGAATTTAACATCTTTAGGCTACGATTTTATCTTTTTGCAAGAGACATTTTTAACAGATGAGAAACTTGGTGTTTTAAATTTTATAGATGAAAATTACGAGTGTATTGGTGTTGGAGCCACCTTCTCTGACAAGGTATTGACTAGTTCAGGAGGCAGACCAGAAGGAGGTTTGGCTATACTATGGAGGAAAAGTTTATCTCTGAAAATTAATAAAGTAGTTTAAAAAAATAATTTTATAGTTTTTAATTGTAATATTTTTGGTTATAATGTTGTTTTTATTAATGTGTATCTGAATAGCATTAATTGGGAGGCTACTACGTTGAACAATTACTTGGAATCTTTGTCAAACTTTGAATATTTCTTTGAAAATCAGGAGTATGACTGTGTATATTTGATTGGGGATTTTAATGCAGACCCTTTTTATGGTAGAGCATGGCAATATCTTTCAGAATTTATGAGGAAAAATGACCTTAAGTGCTTTGATGTTAATGAGTTAGATGATAATTGCTTTACTTTTGTTGGATATGGTAACTCTGTAGCTAAATGGCTTGATCATGTTGTCGGTACAGTACATGATGGTATAAAGGTTGATAATATTAATGTTCTTCAGAATATCTATGGTTCAGATAATTTACCACTTGAATCAACGCTATGTTTTAGTGGAAGCTTGAATGTTCTTCCTCCACAGGCGTCACCCATTGTCAGCGACCGTTTTTATGTTACGTGGAATAATATGAAAAGTGATGAAATACTAGACATTAATAATGCAGTTGATGCACAATTGCACAATTTTTCTGCCTTGTCTGTACATGATTGTTGTAGGACAGGCTGTCGAGATCCAAGACATGTGAGTGAGATTGATGAGCTGTATGAAGACCTTGTAAACACTGTTCAAAGTTCTTGTCAGAATTACATGAAAAAGTATGTAAAGAAGAACAAATTGCATGTTATACCAGGGTGGAACAGAAGTGTGAAAGACAAACACAAAGTTGCGAGAGAAAAGTACCTTAGTTGGGTAAATCATGGCAAGTTACGAGATACAAGTTTACATGAAGAAATGCTGGCCAGTAGAAGAGAATTTAAGAGTGTTCTTCGGGAATGTAAAAGGAATGAACATAAGGAAGCTTGTAATTCTATTGTAAATAAATTTCAATGTAAAAATAAGACCAGTTTCTGGAGAGATGTAAAGAAAAGTAGAGGTGTCAACAAGGTATCAAATGTTATTGATGGCAAAAGTGGTGATATGAATATAGCACATGTTTTTGATACTGAGTTTTTACTTAATCAGCCTGAGTGTGATTCAAATGATGAAGCTGATATGTGTAATGAATTAAAAAGGGTTTGGTCACAAAGCAGAAAAATGTGTCTACGTGTATCCAATGTAACGTTAAAAAAAACTTATATCTCGAGTTAATGCAGGTCAGGGTCATGATCAGATTCATTCAATATTTCTTAAAAATGCTTCTGACCAATTTTTATGCAATCTTGCTCATTTCTATAATATGTGTTTTGTTCATTGCTATCTACCTATAAGTTTGTTAAAGGGTACTATTACTCCTGTTTTAAAGGATGCAAAGAAAAATGTAACAGAGTCTTCTAACTATAGACCCGTAATGCAGTCATCATGCCTTCTCAAGATCTTTGAATTACATGTTTTAGATGTTTTAAGTGAAAATTTGGTTTTGAATTTTAGACAATTTGGTTTTAGAGCAGGTTCATCTACCACAGATGCTTGCTTTGTTTTAAAAGAAGTTATGTTTAAATATTCAAAGCGAAAAAGATCGGGGTTGGCAACTTTTATTGACTTGAGTAAAGCTTTTGATAGAGTTGATCATTTCTTACTTTGCAAAAAAATTTTAAGGAGCTCCATTCCTGTGGATGTTGTATTACTGGTTTTGCACTACTTGAGAAACCAGCAAGCTAATGTTAATTGGAAGAACTCCACAAGTAATTCTAGTTTTATTGAAAAAGGTGTGAGACAGGGTGGCATTATATCTCCTTTCTTATTCAATCTTTATTTGAATGATATTATTGATGAAATATCAGATATTAATGTTGGATGTTGTTTTGGCTTCTCAAGATGTAACATAATAGCTTACGCTGATGACTTGGTGTTACTTGCAGAAACACAAGCTCAGATTATTATATTGTTTGATAAACTTACTACATGTATTGATAAACATTTTTTGAAAATTAATAAGGATAAAACAAAGTGTGTTATATTTAGTAATAAGATGGATGAATTAACTGAGAACATTGAGTTAAATAGGCAAAGGTTACAGGTGGTCAAGGTTATAAAGTATCTGGGTCACAAAGTTACTTTTAATTTCAAAGACACTGAAGATATTGCTTCAAAATTTTTATGCTTCATCTAATAGTATTTTTAGGGACTTTGCATTTGTTGATAAACAAACTCTTTTATTTCTTTTTAAGTAATTTTGCCTTCCTGATTATGGGATTCCTTTATGGAGCCATCACACTGTTTGTAATTCAAAAATATTTAAAACACTTGATATAGCATTCAGTAAGGCACTAAAAAGAATCTGTGGTGTTCCTGTATTTGCAAGTAACCATATCACGGCAGCCCGGTGTGACCAGTTGTTATTTAAGCATCACGCAGCCTTTGTACAAGCCAGATATTGTAAAAGATTATTAAGGTCATGTCATCCTATTCTAAGGCTAAATGTTCCTCACATTAAGGATGGACTTGCAATGTTATATCTTTTTAACTATTTCAAAAATGAATATAATGTAAATGTTTTTCAGGAAAGTTTAGATATTATAAAATCAAGAATACATTTCATACAGAATCATGAAAGAAGAAGGTCTCCTTGTTTATATTATGGATTTTAGCCTACTTTTTAAGTGATTTTTTTTTATGTACATAATTTAACTATTTTAATAATTCTCATATTTCTTAATGTCTTACGTTGTATATTTTAGTATTTTTATCTTAATCATTGTCATACCGTTTAGAGTGTTGTTCACACTTTAATAACACTTTTTTTTTTTTTTTTGTCACTATATGCAATGCGACAATGTATACTCGCTATTGTGAAATAAAGGAAGAAAGAAAGAAAGAAAGACTACTACTGCTGCTACTACTACTACTACTACTACTACTACTACTACTACTACTACTACTACTACTACTACTACTACTACTACTACTACTACTACTACTACTACTGCTACTACTACTACTACTGCTGCTACTACTACTACTACTACTACTACTACTACTACTACTACTACTAATTAGTTTTATTTCTTACTCCTTTTTATCATTATGGATTGTAATTTAAAGCTTTGTACATTTAATTGTTGCTCGCTGAGAAAAAATATTGATCCAATTAGGAATTTAACATCTTTAGGCTACGATTTTGTCTTTTTGCAAGAGACATTTTTAACAGATGAGAAACTTGGTGTTTTAAATTTTATAGATGAAAATTATGAGTGTATTGGTGTTGGAGCCACCTTCTCTGACAAGGTATTGACTAGTTCAGGAGGCAGACCAGAAGGAGGTTTGGCTATACTATGGAGGAAAAGTTTATCTCTGAAAATTAATAAAGTAGTTTTAGAAAAGAATTTTATAGTTTTTAATTGTAATATATTTGGTTATAATGTTGTTTTTATTAATGTGTATCTGAATAGCATTAATTGGGAGGCTACTACGTTGAACAATTACTTGGAATCTTTGTCAAACTTTGAATATTTCTTTGAAAATCAGGAGTATGACTGTGTATATTTGATTGGGGATTTTAATGCAGACCCTTTTTATGGTAGAGCATGGCAATATCTTTCAGAATTTATGAGGAAAAATGACCTTAAGTGCTTTGATGTTAATGAGTTAGATGATAATTGCTTTACTTTTGTTGGATATGGTAACTCTGTAGCTAAATGGCTTGATCATGTTGTCGGTACAGTACATGATGGTATAAATTTTTATGCTTCATCTAATAGTATTTTTAGGGACTTTGCATTTGTTGATAAACAAACTCTTTTATTTCTTTTTAAGTCATTTTGCCTTCCTGATTATGGGATTCCT
>JAXIVD010001741.1:15000-30000 GCA_036785275.1 Cancer borealis
TGGGAGTCTTTTATCAGAACCATATAAAATGAAGTGTGGAGACTCGTTGATCGATGAGTGAATCGCAGCGTTAAGAGAGCATGCGACTAGGGGAATGTGATCATCCCATGAAGAGCTTGAATCGGCAATGATACGTAAGATGTTGAGAATTTGACGGTTTGCTCTTTCGACTTTACCGTTCGCTTGAGGGGAATATGGAACAATGTTGCACTTTTTGAATTGAAATGACTCGCAAACAGCCTTTAGGATGGCATTGTTGAATCCGGTGCCATTATCTGATAGTAGTACTTTAGGAGACGCATACCGGCATATGACGTCATCTATCAGTGTTCGTGTTACTGAACGTGCAGAATTGTCTTTGAGAGGAACCAAGATACTGAAGCGTGAAAAACTATCGATACAAACGAGCAAATAGTGAAAACCGTTCTCCGTCAAAGGGAGTTTTAAAATGTCGACTGACAGACTGTCCCAAGGCGCATGAGGGATAGGGTATGGGAAGTTCGGAGACTCATGATAGAGAGAGGGACGATGCTCAGCGCATGCAGCATATAAGAGACAATGACGGGTGATGTCTTTCCTCATGGAAGGCCAGAAATATGATCTTTGAGCCTGTTTGAATGCTCTATCTTTGCCTGGGTGCCCCCCCCATGGGATCTACCTTGTCGTGGTGGGGGGGCTTGTGTGTCCGTCAGGACCAACAAGATGATCTCGACCGTAGGCTGGTGTGGGTCACCGGTGCCGCCCGCCAGGGGGATCGCCCGTTGTGGGCCGTCCTGTGTTGGCTGGAGGGTGCCTGGGCCGGTAGGCATCGAGGCCGAGGACTTTGCTCGCCGCTACGGGACAAACTTTCGGTGCCACAAGGGCTGCCTTTTAAAACGGGTAGCCCTGTGGGGGACGAGGTACCCCGTCCCCGGTGGCAGCGCTCGGCCCCTTTTGCCAATCCGGTAGGCGGTTTACCCGTGGCCCCCGATGCCATGATCATTAAAAAAATAATAGTATATGGATAAATCAAATTTAAAAACTCCCCCTCGAGTGATATCTGACCAGTCCCTCGAGGCCTCTGCTGCTGGTCGCCCCCTACCTGACACCTCTGCTTGCCCAATGGACCTGGTCTCGACCTCTCTACCTACTCCTCAGACCATTCCACCTTCTACTCTCCCTTGCACCCCTACCCCCTCCACAACTTTTCCATCCTATGCCCCACCTCCAACATCTTCTCTCTCTCCTACTACCACCACCCCACCCCCCACAGGGTTCGGTCCTCATTACTCCTCACCCTCCTCTACCATTACCACAGCCTCTATTCGCACCCCTGTAGTCTCCTCACTTCACCTGCCCCCTGCTCCTCCTTCTACCGTCCCTATTTCCAGCACCCCTTCTATTACCTCTCTTCCCTCCCCTACGTCTACCGCTCTCCCGACTCTCTCTTCCACTCCTACCACCCCTTCAGCCTCCCTCCCCGTCATATCTACATCGTCCTATATTACCACCTTAGCCCCTTATGTTCCCTCTTCATCAAAGAAGACTACGGCACAGCACCGGACTGGCTCCTCTCGTGGCGTGTCTCACCCATCTGCCTATGACCTCTTCTTCGCCCCTGCCCGCTGGGATCGTTTTTCATTATTCCCCCCACCGCTCCCTTTGCTGAGAATACCCTCCTCTTCCAACGTTGCCTACAGGAACAAGTAGGCAAGGTTCATTTCCAAACCCGACCTGATCGTTCACGCCTGGTACGCGTGGAGTCTGAGGCTCAGTCTCAGGCCATGGCCAACTTATTGGCTCCATCCGGTACCCGCATCCATGCAACCCCTGACGACCGTCTAAACACATGCACTGGCACTGTCGTAATTTCACCACAAGACTGCCCAATATACGATAAGGAATGGTCAGACTGTCACACTGACCTATTAGATCTACTCAGCGAGTACGACGCTGTAACCGTTCGCTGCTATACCTTGTCCCCCCGAGGTCGCCAGAGAAACCCCACCAATGTTGCACGGATATCCTTTAAACGCCACGAACTCCCTACCCATGTCTACGTTGGGGGCGTCATGCTCCCAGTCCGGCCTTACGTTCCTCCACCTCGCCAGTGCCGAAACTGTTGGCGTTTTGGCCATCCAGAAAAACACTGCCGCTCCGATCTCCGCTGCCCTTTATGTGGCCTTACCCATACCCGCGATCAATGCCACAACACTACCCACCGCTGCTGCAATTGTGGCGGCCCCCATAATGTTCACTACCGCGGCTGCCCAACTTACAAGTTTGAGGCTGAAGTCGCTGGTATTCGCTTCCGTGACGGTCTCACATTACGTGAGGCTCGTCAGAAAGCCCGTCGCCTAGGCTTCACCCCTTCTCCTCACCATGTTGCTGCCTCCGCCTCTTCCCCTCACCTTCCAGCCACGTCCTCTTCTTCCCGCCCCGATCCTCGGCCTTCCACTCATCCCTCTCCTCTACCTCCTTCCTCCTCCCACTCTCCCTCCCACCCTCCATCCTCCATCTCCTGCTCTAATTCTTTTGCTGTCCTTGACCCTGATACTCCTACCTCCATCACTGTCTGTACCCCTATCCCTTCCTCTCCACGCCCTCAACGCTCCCACTCCAACAAACGACAACACCACTTTGAAACTTTGGTCTCCTCTCCCCCACCAACCCCCTCTCCAGGTCCCGCCTTGATCTCTTCACCCCCTCTCCACCTTGCTAAAAAGACTCGCCCTGCACCTTCCTCGCCCGCTCCTTCCGAGGGTGATAACCTCGATGCCATCATCGAGTACATAAAGAACACGACTCCATTGTCCTCTCCTCCTTCTTCCTCATCTCCTCCCCCGGCTCCTCCTATCCAGGTCGTGGCCTCTATTCACCCACCCCCCAAGCACCTTCCTCCTACCCCGACTCCCCCTTCTCCACCTTCTCCCTCTGCTGTCTCCCCTCCTCAACCCCTCCTTCTGTCCACCTCCCCCCCCTCTGCACCCGGCGCTCCGCCATCTCCCCCTTCACCGCTTTACTCTCCCCTCCCCTCCCCGTCTTACTCCGCCTGCTCTTCGGTGCAGCCCCCTTCGTCTACCCCTACCCCACCTTCCTCTACTACCCGATCTATCCTCTCTCTTCCCCTACCACCTGGCTACTCCCGCACCGATCTCCTCTCTCAATCTCCCCCCTCTCCCCATACCTCATCCGCTCCTGACCCTCTTCCTTCTTCCTTACCTCTTATGGATATGGACACCGGTACTTTACTCCCTGAGAACGCTCCTCCCTCACCTTCACCCATCCCGAGTCTTATCCCCTACTGATCATGTCTGTTCTTCAGTGGAATATTCGTGGTTTTCGTGCCCATCGACAGGATCTTCGTCAACTCATTTCCTCTTATGCCCCCATGGTCCTCTGCCTTCAGGAAACCTTCCTTACTAACCCGCCCATCCCTATTCCTCAGTACCGCTTTTTTTCCTCCCCACACTCTATCTCTTCTTCTGCTATCCTTCTTCACCAGTCTGTTGCTTCTACCCCTCTTCCTATCCCTACTACACTTCCCTGTACAGTCCTTCGTATCTACCTCCGCCGTTGGATGTCTCTCGTTTCCCTTTACCTTTCCCCTTCCCAGCCTCTTGATCTCGATGCCCTCCGCTTCCTTTTCTCTAACCTCCCTTCCCCCCTCCTTGTGGTTGGTGATTTTAATTGTCGCCACACCCTTTGGGGGGATTCTGTGGTCACCTCTCGTGGCCGCTCTCTCGACCACCTCCTTAAAGACTTTGACCTTACTATCCTTAATACTGCCGACCCCACACACTTTGATCTCCGCACCCAGACTTTTTCCTGCCTCGACCTCGCCCTCTGTTCCCCTGACCTACTACTAGATCTCCACTGGTCGGTTCTTGACCACAATCCCTGTAGTGATCATTTCCCAGTTCTTCTTTCTCCTACTTCCTACATCCCTCTTCCCAGACCCCCTCGCTGGTGCTTTGGTAGAGCAGACTGGCGTGTTTTTGCCTCACTATCTGCCCTTCGCCTCTCCTCTTCTGATTTTTCCTCCTCTTCTGACATGTTGATCTACTTTATCACGTCTGTTCTCGCTGCTGCTTTTGTCTCCATCCCCCGGACTTCCCGCCCCTTTGCCTCCAAATGTGTTCCCTGGTGGAACCCTGCCTGCACTACTGCCTTTCGCTTGAAACGGGCGGCCTGGAGTAGTTACCGATGTAAACGGGACACTCCCGGCCAGCTCCCGGCCTTTGTTAACTTTAAACGTGCCTCGGCTAGGTTCCGCCGGACCACTAAATTGGCTCAGTCCAACAGTTGGCGTGCTTATGTGTCTACCTTGACTTCCTCTACCCCCATTGTTTCAGTCTGGCGACGTATTCATAAATTATCAGGTAAACACTCACCTTCCTATGCTCCTGTACTTCGTCTCACCCAGGGTGATATTGCTGAACCCCTCCAGGTTGCCACAGAACTGGGCTCTTTTTTTAGCAGCGTCAGCAGTGGTTCCCATCTTCCTCCTGAGTTTGCTGCCCTTAAGGCGACACGTGAGCACACCCCTATTACCTTCACACTCTCTTCTAATACTTCATATAACACCCCCTTCTCCCCCTCTGAACTTACCTCTGCCTTGAAGTGCTGTCGTAACACCTCTGCGGGCCCTGATGGTGTTCACTATCAGATGCTCCGCCACCTTCCTACTGTCTCCCTGATCTTCTTACTTACCCTTTATAACCGCGTTTGGCTAACCGGGGATTTCCCACCCCAGTGGCGCGATGCACTTATACTCCCTTTTCTTAAGCCTAACAAGTCTGGTACTCTTCCCCAGGATTATAGACCCATTGCTCTGACTAGCTGTGTCTGCAAGCTACTTGAGCGCATGATCAATCTCTGATTGATGTGGTACCTCGAGTCAAAGAACCTTCTCTCCCCCACTCAGTTTGGCTTTCGACGTGCCCGTGGTACAGCGGAACCTCTCGCCTGCTTACAAACATATATTACTTCTGCTTTTGCCCGACGAGAATCTGTCTTAGCTGTTTTCTTTGATCTCGAAAAAGCTTACGACACTACTTGGCGCCATCACATCCTTCACCAGCTGTCCTGTGTCGGTGTCTCTGGCAACATGGGGGTTTTCCTCCATAACTTCCTGCGAAACCGTTCCTTCCGCGTTAGGGTTGCTTCCTCTTGCTCCCCCTCCTTCTGTCAGTACGAGGGTGTGCCCCAGGGCTCGGTCCTGAGTACTACCCTCTTCCTCCTGGCCATTGACGGCATCGTTTCCACCCTCCCGCCTGGTGTCAGGTCCACTCTTTATGTAGACGATTTCGCCATTTATGCCTCGAGCAGCTCCTCCTCCCTTCTCCATCGCCTTCTTCAATCTGCTGTTACTGTCACCTCCTCTTGGGCCACCGACCATGGCTTCCACTTCTCTCCTACAAAGTCTTTCTCTATCTACTTTTCACGGTCCCGTACTGCTGGTCCTCCTCCCCTTCTTCTTTATGGCACCCCTCTTGAATATCGCACATCGGGCAAGTTTCTTGGTCTTATCTTCGACTCTCGCCTTACTTGGCGCCAGCATGTCCTCTCTCTCAAGGATACCGCCTTTCGCCGCCTCCGCCTTCTACAAACCCTCTCCCATGTGTCTTGGGGTGCTGACCGCAAGACTCTGCTTTCGCTGCATACTGTACTGGTCCTTTCTGTCCTTGATTATGGCTGCCATGTTTATTCTTCCGCCTCCCCCTCCGTCCTCAGCCTCCTTGACCCTGTTCATCACCTTGGTCTCCGCCTCGCTCTTGGAGCTTTCCGATCCTCCCCTGTGGAGAGCTTATACACTGAAGCCGGCCTCCCTTCTCTTCCCCGTCGCCGGGCCCTCCTCTCCCTCCGCTGTTATGCCCGTTCCCTTCAATTTCCCTCCTCCGCTTTGCGTATCCCTCCTTCTCTCTCTGCAACCTTTGCCACTCGACCTCGCTTACCTGTTCCCTTCCCCACCCGTATGCGTGCCCTTCTGTCCCATCCTTCTTCCCCCTCCCTTAATCCGCTTCCATTCTCTGTTTCCTCTACTCCCCCCTGGCTCTCCCCTCACCTCTCCTTTTGCTCCTCTGTCTTCCCTATCTCCCCGAAATCTAATACCCCTTCCTGTGTCTTACGCTCCCATTTCTCGGCTCATTTTCCTACTCATTCTGGTAGCGTACACGTTTATACTGATGGTTCCAAGTCTTCTACTGGCTCGGGCTGTACTGTCCTGTTTCCTGACAGTTATTTCCAATACCGCCTCCCTCTTGAAGCCAGTGTTCTTACTACTGAGCTGTTCGCGATTCTTTTTGCCCTCCGCCGCATCTTCCGCCTCACCACTTCTTCTTATACTATTTTTACCGACTCTCGGTCGTCCCTCTCCCTTTTATCTTCCTTTTCCTCTTCACACCCTCTTGTCCGCGACATCCAGGACTGGTTATTCCGCCTTTCTGTCCGTCACAAAACAGTTCGTTTTTGCTGGGTTCCCAGTCATGTTGGAATCCCTGGTAACGATACTGTTGACTCTCTGGCACATGACGCCCTCACCCTTCCTACCTTTTGCACTTCCTCCCTTCCTGTTTCTGATTACTTCCCAGTTTTTCGGACTTTCCTTTATACCCGCTGGCAATCTTTCTGGTCCACCCTTACCTCTAATAAACTCCACGCTGTCAAGCCCTCTGTTTCCCCTTGGTCCTACCCATCTCATCCTACTAGACGCTGGGAGACTGCCCTGGCCCGCTTACGAATTGGTCACACCAGACTCACCCATTCCTACCTGATGTCCCGTTCCCCTCCCCCCGTCTGCCCATCTTGTGGCGTCCTTTCCTCCCTTCCTCATCTCCTCCTTTCATGTCCCATCTTCGCAACCCCTCGTCTTGCAGCTTTCCCCCACCTTTCCTCCCTGCACCGTGCCCCTCGTCTTGCTGACATCCTCGCTGAGTCCCCTTCCTTTTCACTCCCTGCCCTTATATCCTTTCTTCGTACCACTAACGTCCTACATCTAATCTAACCCATACCCGATCCTACCCCCCCACCTAGTCCTACTACCTAACCCTGCTACCCCAATAGTGCCATATGGCCTTTGTTGCCTGGCACATTTTTTTTCCCCCCCACATTACAATTACAATTTGCCTGGGTGACCGGCAAGAGGGGAATCATGAACATGATATAAGATAATAGGGACAAGGGCTTCTGGAATGACAAGCTGAGCTGCATGATGTAATGAATCGTCCTCAGAAATGATAGAACTAGATTTATAGAGGACATCGTCTCGAAGCAGAAAGGAATCTGGGGAGAATAGCAAGCTTGAAAGGTTACTGGCATCACCTGATTTAAGATAATAAATGAGACGTGTGCAGAACTGGTCAGTCCTTTGAAGGGATTTGACTTCCTCGAGAGTGGGGAGTGACTGTGAGGTTGTGAGCAGACTGACAGGAACGACATGACGGGACAGAGCGTCAGCGACAAAGTTAGCTTTACCTGGGATGTACGCGAATGAAGGACTGTACTCTTGAACAGTGAGTTGCCAACGGGCAAATTTTCCGGTTAAGCTGGTTCCTTTGAATAACTCTGTGACAGCAAAATGATCGGTCAGAACGTGGATCTTATATCCGAGTATGATGTCTCTGAAATGACGAAGAGACCAAACAACTGCGAGAGCTTCGCGGTGACTGACACTGTAGTTGCGCTCAGCAGCATTGAGCAGACGACTGGCGAAAGCAACTGCGCGAGATTTACCATTTTCATCCCGTTGCATGAGGACAGAACCAATACCGATGTTTGATGCATCAGTGCAAAGAATAAATTCCTTTTTGAAATCAAGAAATGCAAGGACAGGAGCGTTGCATAAGGCTTGCTTGAGGGTAGTGAATGCATTCTCGCACTCGTCTGTCCATGCGAATGTTACGTTACTTTTAAACAATGATGTAAGAGGTTGAGCGATTTTACTGAAATCTTTGATAAATTGCCGATAAAATCCTGCAAGGCCAATGAAACTACGAACGTCATCAGTAGAACTAGGAGTAGGAAACTGTGATATCGCATACATTTTATCGTCAAGAGTGTACATGCCTTCCTTATCAACTTTTTGGCCTAAGAATTTGATTTCACGCTTGAGAAATTGACATTTACTGAGTTTTATAGTTAACCCGGCCTTTGCAAAACGTGACAGAACGTCTGGTATGGTATCGAGGTGTTCGGGAAGGTCCTTTGATGCGACTATTACATCGTCTAAGTAGCAAAACACCGAAGAGCCTAAGAGGCTAGAGAGAACTGAGTTCATGAGACGCATGAAAGTTAAGGGGCTGTTACGTAAACCCATGGCCATACGTTTGAAAGCATACTGGCCAGATGATGTGATGAAAGCAGTGTAGTGCCGTGAACTTTCTCTAGTTCGACCTGGAAGAAACCAGACTGAAGGTCGAGGGTGGAAAATACACTGTTTGAATCACCTATTGACTGGAGGAGGTCAGACAAGACTAGGGAATCGATCGGGAATCGTCGCGGCGTTTAAACCACGGAAATCGACGACTACTTTCCACTCACCATTGGACTTAAGGACTAGAAACAGCGGGGCATTGAATGATGATGCCGCTGGCTCTATGATATCCTCATCCAGCATGCTTCTGACAGTGTCGTCCATTAACGTCCTAACGGCTGTGTGGGATGCGATAAGCCGGGACGTAGATGGGTGTCGAGCCTGGGGTGAGGTGGATGGAATGACGAACAGAATCGGTCTTGCACTGAGGTTCACCCGGAAGAGAGAGACACGACCTGAAAGCCGATAAGAAGGCGAGTAAATCTGGTTTTGATTCAGGGAAATCGACATTGCCAATATGCTGGTCAAGAAGAGGAGGCTGTAATGGAGAGTCCGAGGCAGGTGATGAAGACGTGGATGTGTGATAAGGAGCTGAGGCGACAGGGGTGACAGGGGCAGGATAGGGGAGAACATCGCCTAGAGTCACGCCAGATTGAAGGGATATAGAGTGATTCTTGAGATTTTGAATGGCAATACAGCAAAAACTATCCTTGTCTAGAGATGAAAAAACTGACTCGAGAGCGACACGATTCACTCGGGCAGAGTCGGGCAAACATAAGATGTCTGTCCCGGGGGGCACACCTTTGACGACGACGCGCACCAAACAAAGGTCGGTCTGTGTGACTACCACAGAGGAGGTCAACACAGCTTTCCTGAGTCTGGTGTTCGAGAGGACGTCAGACAGTGTTGTGGGAAAAGCGGGGTTGTCGGTGTCGCTGTGCAGCGCTTCGCTAGGCAAGCCGGCTGGCGTGGATGATAAGACAGGAGCATAGGTTACTGAGGGTGTCTCGAGCGAGGAGGGAGGGACGTGAGGTGATTCCTGAGAAGGCGTGTGCGTGACAACGTAGACATCAGGTGAGGGCGGTGACTCAGGGAAGGGTGAGGCAGAGATGAATGTGCCATTCTGGGCGATTTGATGAATAGAAGGGAAAAGTGAGATGTTGAAGTGAGACATTGTATGGTATCCTATCAATATTTCAGCTGCAAAACATACATCATCAATGACATAGAAAAAATCTGAGATAGAAGGTTCAGATAGAGACAAACTGACATTGAGGAGGACCTTTCTATGAGGCATGACAATGTTGCCAGAGATACTACTCACGGTGATGTCTGGTGGATAACTCTGAATCTTGTGCCTTGAGGCGGCAGAAAGTTTTTCAAAAACATGAGATTTAATTATGTTAACTGAAGCACCAAAGTCGAAAAATGCACGGCATTTGTGAGAGGCTAATTTGACGTCAGCAGTCAGACCTTGGAAAAATCCGGAGGATTTAACAGGGACACATGGGAGAGGGGCTGTCTGTGTGTCTGCGAATACAACTCGTTTATGAGATGACTTACTACCGGCGGTCTTGAGAATGGACTTAAGTGTTACCGAGGCTCTGGCGCGAATCGTTTTCCGAAGATTGAGAGGACTGCATTTGCTGTTGGTACAGGCGACATTCATCGAGTGAGTGACCACGTCTGTTATGAAGGGAGCATCACGGTTGAATTTATGATAACCTCTTTCGTCAAGCATTACGTGACAGTCCGCTGAGACGTGACCCTTGAGTCTGCATCGGTAACACGTTACTTTCCTCGAGTCACGGGACGATGAGCGGTGACGAGAATGAGAGCGTTGGTCAGAACGTGACAAATGAATGTTTGACGGTGGAGATGAGCTCTGAGGGGAGGAGTCTCGGTACTGAGAAAACGGGGTCTGAGAAAACGATTCTAGGACCAAAGTACGTATGGAAATAGTTCGTACGCAATTGTTCGTAAGCAAATGTTCGTAAGGGATAAAGTTCGTTTGAAAAAAGTACGTACCAAAAAGTTCGTACGCTAAAGTTCGTATGCAGATGTTCGTATGGTACGTATGTACCTATGTAAAATATTCATAACGACCTAACCGATCCTAACGCGACAAACATTTTTCTAACGAACATTGGCACGACGAACATTTAACCTTACGATTTTTTTTTCCATTACGAATTTTTTCCATTACGAACTTTTGCCATGACGAACTTTATACCCTACGTACTTTATCCTGACGTACTTTAGGCAAACGAACTTTATCTTACGAATTATTGCCCTACGAACTTTTTCTATACGAACTTTTGTCCGGAACCCCTGAGAAAACGGGGTCTTGGCTAAGGAGTGCTGCCACAAAATCATTATAGACAAGACATACTGGAAGAGTGTTTGTCTACCAATTATTAAAGGAAATCCTGAGAAAAATCAAATGTGAATACTTTAACTGGATGAAGACAACCAGAAAATACTTAGACTGCACCAAGTTAACATATAACAACATTGATAAGTTGCAAACTATCCTACTTTATTACCCATGTGTGTGTGTGGCGGGGGGATGCCTGATGGGTGGAATGAGGAGTAGGTAGCTAGATTCGAATTTTGAATTAACGGATTCCATGTTTTGAGGTGACCGTGGTCATCAATCATGGTCTAACTAACTTGGTTAGACCATGACCGTGATATGTATCTATTTGTTAAATTCGCACGGTCATTTTTAAATACATAACAGTGGTGATGGTAGCCATGATCAAATAATGACCGCTACTAAAGTTTCATCATCCACCGTTCTACGTTGTTTCTACAGAGAGTTTTATATGAATTTAGTACTGAAATGTTCCTAAAATCTTATAAATCAGACATTACAATAACCAAATGTTGCATACTTACTGCTAAAACGAGTCCGGTGTCCAGCTAGAAGCTACAGTAGAGCGTCCGTCTGGTTCCAGTGGCAGTGGGTGACTGACTCTCACCCTTCATACCAAGGCATCACAGTAAGCTCAGCTTTCTCAGCTACGCGCCACGAATTGTTGTGAAAAACTCATTCCCAAGCCGATATAACGATAATATGGCATTTGATCACAATCAAATCATATTCAGGAATGGTGATTTCACAACATGTGATGCTTTATTTCAGAAATTATTGCCAATTTGCCTGAAATTTTTGCTATAAACAATATGCTTTATACACAACTCCGACACGGTTTTCACTCATTCTTGTAATCTTTATGTTAATTTCCTATTTGCACAAGTTGTAAAATCATTTTTTTAGGTTCAGCAATGGTTCAGCAATCATTACTGATTGTAAAGACATGTAATACAATGTCCTAAGTAGAATATGAACTGATAAATGAAGTATTATCTGTCATCACTCATAGCAGCAGAATCAATAGGACCGAAATATAATATCGTCTGTCAGCGATTGTCGCGAGTGTCCGGTCAAGTATGGTGTAGTCTATGCCTAACCTTATTTAAACTATCTTATACTATTTTAAAACTATTATTAACTATTTCCAAACTATCTTATACTATCCAAAATTATCTAAAACTAACCTAACTTAACCTAACTTAACCTTACTTAAACAACATATTACTATTACTAGACTATTCTACTATTACTATCCTACTATCCTACTATCCTAAACTATCTTAAACTAACCTAACTTTACCTAAACCTAACTTAACCTTACTTAAACAACATATTACTATTTCTAGACTATTCTACTATTACTAGACTATTCTACTATTACTATCCTACTATTCTACTATCCCAAACTATCTTAAACTAACCTAACTTTACCTAAACCTAACTTAATCTAACTTAACCTTACCTAACCTTAATTAAACAACATATTACTATTTCTAGACTATTCTACTATTACTAGACTATTCTACTATTTTTGTATTCATTATTTTTATACGGGGATTTATTAATAGGAGTTCTGAGGTCATTCTGAGGTTGTAATTAGCGCTAATTACACCCCACTTAGATTATGCAGCTTAATTTTGGTCCCCTTATTATAGGAAGGATATAGGCTCCTTGGAGAGAGAGAGAGAGAGAGAGAGAGAGAGAGAGAGAGAGAGAGAGAGAGAGAGAGAGAGAGAGAGAGAGAGAGAGAGAGAGAGAGAGAGAAGAATGACCAAGATGATTCAGGGGCTGAGATATTAACCCTACAAAGATAATTAACCTTACAAAGATAATTAACCTTACAAAGATAATTAACCTTACAAAGATAATTAACCTTACAAAGATAATTAACCTTACAAAGATAATTAACCTTACAAAGATAATTAACCTTACAAAGATAATTAACCTTACAAAGGTAATTAACCTTACAAAGATAATTAACCTTACAAAGATAATTAACCTTACAAAGATAATTAACCTTACAAAGATAATTAACCTTACAAAGATAATTAACCCTACAAAGATAATTAACCCTACAAAGATAATTAACCTTACAAAGATAATTAACCTTACAAAGATAATTAACCTTACAAAGATAATTAACCTTACAAAGATAATTAACCTTACAAAGATAATTAACCTTACAAAGATAATTAACCCTACAAAGATAATTAACCTTACAAAGATAATTAACCTTACAAAGGTAATTAACCTTACAAAGATAATTAACCTTACAAAGATAATTAACCTTACAAAGATAATTAACCTTACAAAGATAATTAACCTTACAAGGATAATTAACCTTACAAAGATAATTAACCTTACAAAGATAATTAACCCTACAAAGATAATTAACCTTACAAAGATAATTAACCTTACACAGATAATTAACCTTACAAAGATAATTAACCTTACAAAGATAATTAACCTTACAAAGATAATTAACCTTACAAAGACAATTAACCTTACAAAGATAATTAACCTTACAAAGATAATTAACCTTACAAAGATAATTAACCTTACAAAGATAATTAACCTTACAAAGATAATTAACCTTACAAAGATAATTAACCTTACAAAGATAATTAACCCTACAAAGATAATTAACCTTACAAAGATAATTTACCTACTTAAATTGCCTCGTGTAGGTCATTAACTGGCCTCTTGCAGTCTCCTCAATTCTTATGTTCTAATTTAGCGGCAAAATTATCATAATTATTATTAATATTAAGTTATTTGAAGGTTCTCTGTCATGTTGATCACGAATATATAATTAGTTGTGTCATTACTATAATATTGACATTTTTCATTTTGTTCCCCGTAAATTCCACCCGAATTGAGGTCGAACATTATTATTCTCCTTTTACTAAGTGAATATTGGTTTTAGAGTCAAGTTATATAGAAGTAAAGTTATAGAGTTTGTTAATGTCTATCTCATACTGTCTTCAGATTTCCAATAACTCGAATACTTATGACGATAACTGAAATAATGTGAAAGAAATGAATGTATAATACTTTCCACTCCTACATCTATAATTACATTTCAATTTCATTTCACTATAGCTCAATAAAACGGGCGGGCGTTTCATACTCTTTATTTTATGTTCTATAAATTTTTTACGTAAACCTCAAACATTTCGAGTTATTTCAAAATATAAGATTTATCTCAAATTTTTCAAGGGTGTCCACTGGGAAATTTCATGAAAAATTTCGACACTCCGAATCTCATGAAAATTATTACAATGATGTTTTGGGTCATAATGAAGATGAATATAGACTTATTTTCATCATTACGTACGTGTGTGTGTGTGTGTGTGTGTGTGTGTGTGTGTGTGTGTGTGTGTGTGTGTGTAACAGACGAATGAAGAAATAACAGAATAACAGATAAACGGAGGAATAACAGAATAACAGACGATAATATATATTCATAACAAAATAATAAATTATTTAATACTATTCTTATATAACACATTTTTTTTTTTATAATAATCAAAATAAATCAAATTAAATAGATAACCAATATTAAAAAAAAAAAAAAAAAAATTGACAGCTGCTAAAATTATGTCTCGTCCTTCACCAACATTCTTATGATACAAAAAACAAAATAATAAATTAATTAACACCATTTTAACACTATAAACACTTTCCAAAGCCTTTAATAAACCAAAATTAATTAATATATAAACGCCAAAATGTCGGCCATGACAGTTGACGTCAGAAAACGCGCGCATGACAGCCAAATTCGCACTTAAGTGATAGGTGATAAGCCTCTGAGAAAGACGGACCTCACCTTTTCCCTGTCCCTAGCCTCATCTTCTCCGTTTCTCTCTTTCTCTCTCTCTCTCTCCGTCCCTCTCTCGCTGTGGGGGTGATGGATGATTAGTGTGGGGTTGATGGGTAGTGGAGAATTAGAATTAGAATTAGAATTAGGAGAAGGAAGAGAAAGAGGAAAAAAAATTGTCCTTGTAAATTTATTCTATTAAATTTTTTCATCTTATTTTTTAGATGTGAATTTTTTTTTGGTTGGGGTTTAATGCGATTATGTTTTTTTTGTATATATATATATATATATATATATATATATATATATATATATATATATATATATATAAACACACACACACACACACACACACACACACACACACACACACATATATATATATATATATATATATATATATATATATATATATATATATATATATATATATATATATATATATATATATATGTATATATATATATATATATATATATATATATATATATATATATATATATATAT
>JAXIVD010001741.1:40000-76300 GCA_036785275.1 Cancer borealis
CCATACGGCAGTAGAACCAGAGGATACCAATGCCCCTGATAGATATTTCAAAACGGCTCGTTGAACCATACGTCGCACCAAGCTGGACGAACGATGCTTCCAGTCACCAAATGACTTTCAGTCCCGCACCGACACTCACGCCAAAACTACGTCATCTGCACAACCGTCGCCACGCAGCATCAAGAGCGTTCCGTTTGTCAAAAAATTTCTCGTGGTATTTATGTTTCCTGTTGTTGATGTTGTGGTTGAAGGGAGCCGAAGGGACGCACTTATTTCAACATTAAGATGTGAATTGATGTTCTCACGTGAGACAGTTCCAATGTCCTTTGAAAAACCTGCTCCGGATTTCACTGTCTCAATCTTCAAAATACATTTTCCTCGCAAGTTTCTTTTCTTTGTTGAGACAACAACAACAACAACAGCAACAACAACAACAACAACAACAACAACAACAACAACAACAACAACAACAACAACAACAACAACAACAACAACAACAACAACAACAACAACAACAATAACAACAACAACAACAACAACAGTACTAATCAATCAAATAGACATGCTGGGTGATTATGAAATATAAAAAAAACTCACTCAGCAAGTACACGCTGTTATATTTTTCAATCAAAGCCAAAAATTTTATTTTATTTCGATAAAAATAAAAATACACCCATTTTAAATGTTTTTTAGTGTAGATTAGAAAGGAAGGAAGGAGGCAGGTCAAGGCGTCGCCTGTGCCAGGTATTGCCAGGAATATGTGCCAACAGTATTAAACAAGATACAGGTTTTTCACAAATAACTTTAAAATTTACATAATAACAATATGTTTTTAAATATATAATATAATATATAATAGTAGTAGTAATGATAATAATAGTAATAGTAAACTATCATAAAATATTCAGATCTTAATAATTTTCACAACTATATACTATTTCTAGATTATTATACTATTACTATACTATTCTTAACTATCCACTCATCCCCCATTGCCTAACCTTATTTAAACTATCTTATACTATTTTAAAACTATTATTAACTATTTCCAAACTATCTTATACTATCCAAAATTATCTAAAACTAACCTAACTTAACCTAACTTAACCTTACTTAAACAACATATTACTATTACTAGACTATTCTACTATTACTATCCTACTATCCCAAACTATCTTAAACTAACCTAACTTTACCTAAACCTAACTTAACCTTACTTAAACAACATATTACTATTTCTAGACTATTCTACTATTACTAGACTATTCTACTATTACTATCCTACTATTCTACTATCCCAAACTATCTTAAACTAACCTAACTTTATCTAAACCTAACTTAATCTAACTTAACCTTACCTAACCTTAATTAAACAACATATTACTATTTCTAGACTATTCTACTATTACTAGACTATTCTACTATTACTATCCTACTATTCTACTATCCCAAACTATCTTAAACTAACCTAACTTAATCTAACTTAACCTTACCTAACCTTAATTAAACAACATATTACTATTTCTAGACTATTCTACTATTACTAGACAATTCTACTATTTTCGTATTCATTATTTTTATACGGGGATTTATTAATAGGAGTTCTGAGGTCATTCTGAGGTTGTAATTAGCGCTAATTACACCCCACTTAGATTATGCAGCTTAATTTTGGTCCCCTTATTATAGGAAGGATATAGGCTCCTTGGGGGGGAGAGAGAGAGAGAGAGAGAGAGAGAGAGAGAGAGAGAGAGAGAGAGAGAGAGAGAGAGAGAGAGAGAGAGAGAGAGAGAGAGAGAGAGAGAGAGAGAGAGAGAGAGAGAGAGAGAGAGAGAGAGAGAGAGAGAGAGAGAGAGAGAGAGAGAGAGAGAGAGAGAGAGAGAGAGAGAGAGAGAGAGAGAAGAATGACCAAGATGATTCAGGAGCTGAGATATTAACCCTACAAAGATAATTAACCCTACAAAAATAATTAACCTTACAAAGATAATTAACCTTACAAAGATAATTAACCTTACAAAGATAATTAACCTTACAAAGATAATTAACCCTACAAAGATAATTAACCTTACAAAGATAATTAACCTTACAAAGATAATTAACCTTACAAAGATAATTAACCTTACAAAGATAATTAACCTTACAAAGATAATTAACCTTACAAAGATAATTAACCTTACAAAGATAATTAACCTTACAAAGATAATTAACCTTACAAAGATAATTAACCTTACAAAGATAATTAACCTTACAAAGATAATTAACCTTACAAAGATAATTAACCTTACAAAGATAATTAACCTTACAAAGATAATTAACCTTACAAAGATAATTAACCTTACAAAGATAATTAACCTTACAAAGATAGTTAACCTTACAAAGATAGTTAACCTTACAAAGATAATTAACCTTACAAAGATAATTAACCTTACAAAGATAATTAACCTTACAAAGATAATTAACCTTACAAAGATAATTAACCTTACAAAGATAATTAACCCTACAAAGATAATTAACCTTACAAAGATAATTAACCTTACAAAGATAATTAACCTTACAAAGATAATTAACCTTACAAAGATAATTAACCTTACAAAGATAATTAACCTTACAAAGATAATTAACCTTACAAAGATAATTAACCTTACAAAGATAATTAACCTTACAAAGATAATTAACCTTACAAAGATAATTAACCTTACAAAGATAATTAACCTTACAAAGATAATTAACCTTACAAAGATAATTAACCTTACAAAGATAATTAACCTTACAAAGATAATTTACCCTACAAAGATAATTAACCTTACAAAGATAATTAACCTTACAAAGATAATTAACCTTACAAAGATAATTAACCTTACAAAGATAATTAACCTTACAAAGATAATTAACCTTACAAAGATAATTAACCTTACAAAGATAATTAACCTTACAAAGATAATTAACCTTACAAAGATAATTAACCCTACAAAGATAATTAACCCTACAAAGATAATTAACCTTACAAAGATAATTAACCTTACAAAGATAATTAACCTTACAAAGATAATTAACCTTACAAAGATAATTAACCTTACAAAGATAATTAACCCTACAAAGATAATTAACCTTACAAAGATAATTTACCTACTTAAATTGCCTCGTGTAGGTCATTAACTGGCCTCTTGCAGTCTCCTCAATTCTTATGTTCTAATTTAGCGGCAAAATTATCATTATTATTATTAATATTAAGTTATTTGAAGGTTCTCTGTCATGTTGATCACGAATATATAATTAGTTGTGTCATTACTATAATATTGACATTTTTCATTTTGTTCCCCGTAAATTCCATTCGAATTGAGGTCGAACATTATTATTCTCCTTTTACTAAGTGAATATTGTTATATAGAATTAAAGTTATAGAGTTTGTTAATGTCTATCTCATACTGTCTTCAGATTTCCAATAACTCGAATACCTATGACGATAACTGAAATAATGTGAAAGGAATGAATGTATAATACTTTCCACTCCTACATCTATAATTACATTCCAATTTCATTTCACTATAGCTCAATAAAACGGGCGGGCGTTTCATACTCTTTATTTTATGTTCTATACATTTTTTACGTAAACCTCAAACATTTCGAATTATTTCAAAATATAAGATTTATCTCAAAATTTTCAAGGGTGTACACTGGGAAATTTCATGAAAAATTTCAACACTTCCGAATCTCATGAAAATTATTACAATGATGTTTTGGGTCATAATGAAGATGAATATAGACTTATTTTCATCATTACGTACATGTGTGTGTCTGTGTGTGTGTGTGTGTGTGTGTGTGTGTGTGTGTGTGTGTGTGTGTGTGTGTGTAACAGACGAATGAAGAAATAACAGAATAACAGATAAACGGAGGAATAACAGAATAACAGACGATAATATATATTCATAACAAAATAATAAATGATTTAATACTATTCTTATATAACAAATATTTTTTATAATAATCAAAATAAATAAAAATAAATAGATAACCAATATTAAAAAAAAAAAAAAAAAAATTTGACAGCTGCTAAAATTATGTCTCGTCCTTCACCAACATTCTTATGATACAAAAAACAAAATAATAAATTAATTAACACCATTTTAACACTATAAACACTTTCCAAAGCCTTTAATAAACCAAAATTAATGAATATATAAACACCAAAATGTCGGCCATGACAGTTGACGTCAGAAAACGCGCGCATGACAATCGTCAGCCAGTATCGCCATGGCAGTGTTAGCGGGTGGGTGTGGGCCTCACCGCTCCTGGAGACGCCCCTCTTCCTTCCCCCTTTACCTCTTAATAACATATAATTAACGCTAATTAGGAGTCATAATGAAGAGGATTACCAAGACATTACTGGATGGATTAAGGTCGTCTGTACAGCCGCCCAAAGTTGAGGAAATACAAGTGATAGAGACCCTACAAGCAAAGCTTTCCAGATAGCCAAGGTAATTATAGCTTGATTACCCTTAATTAACGGACTTACAGGTATCCTATAGTACTAGAAATGTGCCTTAATGACCTTAGTATATGCTATGGAAAGATCATCTCATCATCTTCACTAATTACGGAGATATTGACGAAATCATTAATATTTTTATTGCTATGCATCCGTCCTCCATTATCGCTTAATTACCCCAAATTAACGGACTTACATGTATCCTAGGGTACTAGAAATGTGCCTTAATGACCCTAGTGTATACCATCAAAAGGACACTTAATTATATCCACTAATTACTCAGTTATTAACGAAACTTCATATATTTGTCAATTTTTACCATGCTTACAGCGTCCATTACCGCTTAATTACCCCTAATTAACGGACTTGCATGTAGTCTGCAGTACTAGAAATATACCTTAATGAGCCTAGTATATGCTATTAAAAGGACACGTCATTATCGCTACTAATTACTCAGCTATCAACAAAACTAATATTTTTACCATATATTCCTGTATCACCATCCTTCATTATCGCCTAATTACCCCTCATTAACGGACTTACAGGTATCCTAGGATACTAGAAATATACCTTAATGACCCTAGTATATACCATCAAAAGGACACATCATTATCGCTACTAATTACTTGGCTATTAACGAAACTTAATATATTTTATTATTTTCTCTATCCATTCTTATTATTGATTCTTATAGAGTCCTTTGCATGGGTAAAGGATCTCTGTGTAGGATATTAGAAGGATGTTTAATTATATATATTAATTATCTAGTAATTAAGGAAGGTAGGGTGTTAGAAGGAGGTTTAATTATGTCTTAATTATGATTATTATTATTGTTTATTTATTTGATTCGTTTTATTTATATTTTGTATTTATTTATTTATTTATATTACTATTATTACTACTACTATTCTACTACTACTACTACTACTACTACTACTACTACTACTACTACTACTATAACTACTACTACTATAACTACTACTACTATTGATGTTTCTATTACTTCTATTACTACTACTACTACTACTACTACTACTACTACTACTACTACTATAACTACTACTACTACTATTGATGTTTCTATTACTACTACTACTACTACTACTGCTGCTACTACTATTACTACTATTACTATTACTACTATAACTACTACTACTAATACTAATACTACTACTATTGATGTTTCTATTACTACTACTACTACTACTACTGCTGCTACTACTATTACTACTATTACTATTACTACTATAACTAATACTAATACTACTACTATTGATGTTTCTATTACTACTACTACTACTATCTGTTTAAAGGAAAATTTGAAGTGCTTTACAACAGTACCTCATATAACGTAAATGAAATGGATAGTTTAAAATCTACCATAAATAATGTAATTTCTCGTCAGGATAGTAGTAATAAAAGTGAAAGAATACTCTTGATTACGCCAGATGAGGTGCACCAAGCACTGCGTAGAGTGAGGCCTGGTAAGGGAGAAGGCGAGGGTGACCTGATGTCTGACCACCTCATTCATGCCGGCGAGCTGCTGTATGGACACTTGTCTGTACTGTTTTCATCCATGTTGAGACACGGTTTTTCCCCTCAGGGCATACTGAAAGGGGTTATGGTGCCGCTTCCTAAGGGTCGTTGGGCTAATCTTAATAGCAGTGAAAATTATAGGGCGATTACCCTAAGTAGTTTGATAAGTAAAATATTGGATAACATTATATTAATGAAAGAAAGGGAAAAATTAGTGACCAATGATTTGCAATTTGGGTTTAAAGAAGAAACATCTTCTACCATGTGTACAGCAATGGTGAGAGAAGTTGTGTCTTATTATGTAGCTAATGGTACAACTGTTTATGGGTTTACTTTAGATGCAAGTAAGGCTTTCGACAGAGTTAATTACTGTAAATTATTTGATATTTTAATGAAACGTAATGTATGTCCACTTATATGTCGATTACTGTTAAACATGTACATAAATCAAAAACTAAGTGTGAAATGGAGTGAGAAGGTGTCCAGTACATTTGGAGTGAGTAATGGTGTAAAACAAGGTGGTGTGATCTCTCCCATATTGTATTGTGTTTATGTAGACGGACTACTCTCTGAATTGCGAGACTGGCGTGGGCTGTTACATGGGCAGCACCTATGCAGGAGCCTTTGGGTTTGCTGATGACCTTAAAGGTCTGGCATCAAGTGTGTTTGCACTAAATAAGATGATAAGCATTTGTGTAGATTATGCATCTAGATATGATATTGTGTCTAATGACAAGAAAAGTAAATTAATAGTTTTCCATGATAATAGAAGAGATAACTTCAATCCTAACGTAGTAATAATTGGTAAAACTATTGAGACTGTGGATGAAATTGTACACCTGGGAAATGTTTTAAGCAGTAATATTTTTAAATGTGATACTTCTAAATGTGTGACGGACTTTTATGGACAGTGCAACTCATTTTTATCCCGTTTTAAGGACGGATTGCCACATATAAGGAATAATCTGTTTTTTAAATATTGTTCTAGTTTTTATGGTAGTCAGCTGTTAAATTTAAGTGATGGTAGCATGGAGGCGGTGTACCGAGCGTGGAGGATTGGTGTGCGTCGTGTGTGGAAGCTGCCTTGGACCACGCACTGCAGCCTGCTTCCTCACATAGCCCATGTTATGCCCCCACACCTGTGGTTTGCTAAACGGGAGATTGCTTTTCTAAAGCAAGTATTAACTTGAAGCAACACGGTCATAAGAACTCTAGGAAGAATGGGGCAATATGGTAGACATTCAGTGATAGGGAGTAATATAAGACACCTTACATATAAATATAATATGAATAGTGATGTGGTGAATAAGGCCTGGACACAGCTGCAGTATGACCTGAATGATCTTGGTGGGACGGGTGCACAGATCCGTGAATTATGCTACATGAGGGACAAAAGTGATAACACAATCTTAGATACAAGGGAGATCAGGATGATGATTGATGCTTTGTGCACTGAATGAACTCACCAAGATAGTGTGTGTGTGTGTGTGTGTGTGACGCTGCATACATTACTATTAACGGTTACGTGTTTTTATTTAGATTAAATGTTATTTAGTTTTATGTGTTATAAATACTGTACGTGTACACATCCTGTGTCAATAAAGAATATTGAATTGAACTACTACTACTACTACTACTACTACTACTACTACTACTGCTGCTGCTGCTGCTACTGCTACTGCTACTGCTACTACTACTACTACTACTACTACTACTACTGCTGCTGCTGCTGCTGCTGCTACTGCTGCTACTGCTGCTACTGCTGTTACTGCTGTTACTGCTGCTACTGCTACTACTGCTACTACTGCTACTATTACTACTACTACTACTACTACTACTACTACTACTACTACTACTCTTACTACTACTACTACTACTACTGCTGCTGCTGCTGCTGCTGCTGCTGCTGCTGCTGCTGCTGCTGCTGCTGCTGCTGCTGCTGCTGCTGCTGCTACTACTACTACTACTACTACTACTACTACTACTACTACTACTACTACTACTCTTACTACTACTACTCTTACTACTACTACTCTTACTACTATTACTCTTACTACTACTACTACTACTACTACTACTACTACTACTACTACTATTACTACTATTACTACTACTACTACTACTACTACCACTACTACCATTACTACTACTACTACTACTATTACTATTATTAGTACTACTACTACTACTACTACTATTACTACTACTATTACTACTACTACTACTACTACTACTACTACTACTACTACTACTACTACTACTACTATTACCACTACTACTACCACTACTACTACTACTACTACTACTACTACTACTACTACTACTACTACTACCACCACTACTACTACTACTACTACTACTACTACTACTACTATTACTACTACTAGTACTACTACTACTACTACTATTACTATTACTATTACTACTACTATTACTATTATTATTACTATCACTACTACTACTACTACTACTATTACTATTATTATTACTATCACTACTACTACTACTATTACTACTACTTCTATTACTACTACTACTATTACTATTACTACTACTATTACTATTATTATTACTATCACTACTACTACTACTATTACTACTACTTCTATTACTACTACTACTATTACTATTACTACTACTATTACTATTATTATTACTATCCCTGCTACTACAACTACTACTATTACTATTACTATTACTACTACTATTATTATTATTATTACTATCACTACTACTACTACTACTACTATTATTATTACTATCACTACTACTACTACTACTACTATTGCAATTATTATTATTATTACTGTCCCTACTACTACTACTACTATTACTACTACTAGTACTACTACTACTACTACTATTACTATTACTATTACTATTACTACTACTACTACTATTATTATTACTATCACTACTACTACAACTACTACTACTACTATTACTATTACTATTACTACTACTATTATTATTATTATTACTATCCCTACTACTACTAATACTAATACTACTATTACTATTATTATTATTATTATTATTACTTTCCCTACTACTACTACTACTATTACTATTACTATTACTATTATTATTATTATTACTATCACTACTACTACTACCACTACTACTACTACTATTATCCCTACTACTACTACTACTACTATTACTATTATTACTATCCCTAGTACTACTACTACTACTACTATTACTATTACTATTATTATTACTATCCCTAGTACTACTACTACTATTACTATTACTATTATTATTATTATTACTATCACTACTACTACTACCACTACTACTACTACTATTATCCCTACTACTACTATTACTACTATTACTATTATTACTATCCCTAGTACTACTACTACTACTACTACTACTACTATCCCTACTACTACTACTACTACTACTACGATCCCTACTACTACTAACAGTAAGAGAGTATAAACAGTTATACATATTTTTTTTTTATCTTTCTTCTTTTACGGGTATGGATGTTAAAGTCTGCACATATAATTGTTGTTCCTTAAAGAAGAATATTGATGTAATTCGCACCTTAACTTCTTTTAAATATGATTTTATTTTTCTTCAGGAAACTTTTATAGTAGAGGATAGACTTGGTGACATAGATTTTATCAGTGAAGACTATGAGGGTGTAAGTGTGCCAGCTACTTACTCTGAAAAGACTCTTTTGTCCAATGCAGGGAGGTGTGAAGGTGGACTGGCTTGTATATGGAAAAAGGATTTGCCATTTGAGATAAAGGTGCTCATTCTTGATAAGGATTACATTGCCTTACAGTTGTCAGTGGGTGACTTGAGGATTTTGTTAATTAATGTGTATATGAGGAGTGTAACTTGGGAGGGGAAGACACTTGATGAATATCTACAAGGGTTACATGCTTTGGAATATGTTTTAATTAATCATGATTTTAATTCTGTATATATTTTAGGTGATTTTAATGCAGATCCTTTCATGAGCAGAGCCTGGAACCATTTAAATCATTTTTGCGAGAGAAATTATTTGTCTTGTATGGATTTTAAGCTGATGGATTCTAGTAGTTTTACTTTTATACCATACAACAACTCGTACTGTAAGTGGTTGGATCATATTGTAGGAAGGAACTCAAAGGATGTGTGTGTTAATGATGTGAAAGTTTTATATGAACTCGTTGGATCTGATCACTTACCAATGGTGGGAAATATTCATTTAGAAAATGTAACTAATGTTTGCAATATTAAGAAAGAGAAAGATAGAAACAGGTTTTATATTGCTTGGAAAAAACTCTCTGGTGATGATTTTTCAAAGTTATTTCAAGAAATCGACAACAACATCAGGGGCATCATGCCCTGCGAGGCAACGAAATGCTGCTCTGTTGGTTGTCAGAATGAATACCACCTTGCACAACTTGATGATATTTATATGTTGATTGTTAGTAATGTTTTGTATTCCTCTGGACATTATGCTAAACAGATAGTTAATAATAGCACATTTAAGGTGATACCAGGATGGAATAGACATGTCAAAGAATTGTATAGTAAGTCACGGGAGGATTATAAGAAATGGTTAGTAAATGGAAGAGTTAGAGATTCTGATGAATTTAGGAAGATGAACATGAGTCGGAAGGTGTTCAAAGAGGCCTTATCACTATGTAAGAAAAATGAAACAGATGAGAGATCTATACAGGAGAAATTTATCAATAAGAATATGAATGAATTTTGGAATGAAGTTAAGCAGCAGTCTAATAAAGTCAAGTGGTCTAGTGTTATTAATGGTGAAAATGATACAGAAAAGATTATTAACATTTTTACTGGAAGGTTTTTAAATGGTGATAACAACGATTGTGATATAGATAAAAGAGATGAAGAAAATCTTCTACATAAACTGAAAGAGGTGTGGCATCAAAAGAAAAAGTTTACTATGACAACTTCACCTGAAACATTAAAAAAGTATATTGGCAAACTTAAGAATGGGGTGGGCCATGATGGTATCCACTCTCAGTTTCTGAGGCATGCAACATATGAATTTCTAGTGCAATTGAGTCTTTTTATGAATGCTTGTTTCAATCATTGTTATATTCCAGTGGAATTATTGAAAGGTGATATTAACCCTATCATTAAAGATACTAAGGGTAATTCCACAGACCCAGCCAATTATAGACCAGTGATGTTGTCTTCTTGTTTGTTGAAGATTTTTGAAATGCACATTTTAGATATTTTAGAAGAAAAGTTATTCTTTGATTTTAGGCAGCTAGGTTTTAGCAAGCAGATGTCAACAAATGATGCATATTTTACACTTAGAGAAACTGTAACACCATATATAAAGGGTTATGGAAAGGCATTTGCTGCTTTTATAGATCTCTCTAAGGCTTTTGACAGGATAAATCATAATATATTAGGTAACATGTTATTAGAGAGAGGTATTCCTCCTGATATTGTATTTACTCTCATGACTTATCTGAGGAATCAAAAGGCAAGAATTGTATGGAATAAGCAAAATGGTAATTATCACTATATCAATTCGGGTGTACGACAAGGAGGAATTCTGTCTCCGATTCTTTTTAAATTATATGTTGATGATGTAATTAAAGCCATTTCAAGTATGAATGTTGGATGCCGATTGGGTACACTGAGAATGAATATAATTGCATATGCTGATGATATTGTAATTTTGTCGGACAATCGCAGTAATCTAGAATGCTTATTGGAAATGTTTGAGAACAAAGTACAAGCCATAAGATTGAGTATTAATGCTTCGAAGACAAAATGCATTATTTTCCACAGAAAGGCTAAATCTGCAGGAAGTGATGCTATCAGTTTTATAAGACAGTTCGAAATAGTAAATTGCCAAAAATATTTAGGCTATTGGGTGACCCATAATTTTTGTGATAAAATAGATGTTGAAATTAGGCTAAATACATTTTATAGTAAGTTTAATTCTGTGTACAGAAAATTCAAAGGTCTTAATACTGATACGATGCTGTACTTGTTTAAGGCTTGTTGTGTACCTGATTATGGGTTACAGCTGTGGGACAATGAAACTGTCTTTTCTAGTCATATTTTTAAAACATTTGAAACTGCATATGCAAAGGCCATGAAAAGGATCATAAGATGTTCTGTTCATGCCAGTAACCATGATGTAGCTAATCAGTGCAATTTACTTTTATTAAAACACCATACAGCTTTAATCCAAACTAGATATTTTAAGTCTGTTTTTAGAAAGAATTCTGCCATATTTACTCTCAATAAGAATTTATTTTTAAATGGACATTGTTTTAGATCATTTTTAAAGTTTTTAAAAATGACATATCAAATAGATGTTTTAGATTATACTATTGATATTATTTTAGCAAGAATTTTTTGGGTGCAAATTCATGAGCCTACTAGAGGATCATATATATGTGTTTAGACTTAGACATAGTTAGACTGATTTTTAGGCTATAATATGTAATATACATCTTGCTGTATATTATGAAATAAAGATTGATTGATTGATTGATTGACTACTACTACTACTCCTAGTACTACTATCCCTACTACTACTACTAGTATTTACCACTACTATTAACCTATTATTCCACATCCAACACCACTACTATCCATACTACTACTACTACTACTATTACTATTCCAAAGCCTATCATCAGCCCTACACTCTGGGTCGGGACTAGTCTTGGTAGTGTCATTCAGATCACTGTACTATTACCGCCTCAGGATATCAGGGCGACTACTACTGCTACTGTTACTCCTAGTGGTGAGTTATATACAAATTATTACTACAAATACCATTACCAATACTATTACAATCCATCCCAGACTACTAATACTATCACCACACTGTTTACTATCACTATTAACCTATTATTCAACTCCCAACACCACTACTATCCATAATACTACTACTACTACTATTACTACTATTTCAGCATTGCCCGCCCCTTCTGCTTCACCCACCACGGACATGGACTCTATCTGTGCTCACCTTCAGAAATCCAAAAATTTACTATTTCAGCAGATTTTTGGTACGTACAACTATTACTATTACTACTACTACTACTATTTTTTATTAAACTATTTTTCTTTTGCGATAGTTAATTAGTAGAATGATTTGTTTTTCTTATGATATACAAACTATTATGAATATATACTACTACTACAACTACTATTACTACTACTACTATTACTATTATTACTATTACTACTACTACTATTATTCCAATGTATCCTAGACCATTCCCACTATCACCACACTATTTACCACTACTATTAACCCACTATTCAACACCCATCATCACTACTATCCATACTACTACTATTACTACTATTACCATTACCAGTACTACTATTACAATCCATCCTAGACCATTCCCACTATCACCACACTATTTACCACTACTATTAACCCACTATTCAACACCCATCATCACTACTATCCATACTACTACTATTACTACTATTACCATTACCAGTACTACTATTACAATCCATCCTAGACCATTCCCACTATCACCACACTATTTACCACTACTATTAACTCACTATTCAACACCCATCATCACTACTATCCATACTACTACTATTACTATTACCAGTACTACTATTACAATCCATCCTAGACCATTCCCACTATCACCACACTATTTACCACTACTATTAACCCACTATTCAACACCCATCGCCACTACTATCCATACTACTACTATTACTATTACTACTATTACCATTACCAGTACTACTATTACAATCCATCCTAGACCATTCCCACTATCACCACACTATTTACCACTACTATTAACCCACTATTCAACACCCATCATCACTACTATCCATACTACTACTATTACCATTACCAGTACTACTATTACAATCCATCCTAGACCATTCCCACTATCACCACACTATTTACCACTACTATTAACCCACTATTCAACACCCATCATCACTACTATCCATACTACTACTATTACTACTATTACCATTACCAGTACTACTATTACAATCCATCCTAGACCATTCCCACTATCACCACACTATTTACCACTACTATTAACTCACTATTCAACATCCATCGCCACTACTATCCATACTACTACTATTACCATTACCAGTACTACTATTACAATCCATCCTAGACCATTCCCACTATCACCACACTATTTACCACTACTATTAACCCACTATTCAACACCCATCATCACTACTATCCATACTACTACTATTACTACTATTACCATTACCAGTACTACTATTACAATCCATCCTAGACCATTCCCACTATCACCACACTATTTACCACTACTATTAACTCACTATTCAACACCCATCGCCACTACTATCCATACTACTACTATTACCATTACCAGTACTACTATTACAATCCATCCTAGACCATTCCCACTATCACCACACTATTTACCACTACTATTAACCCACTATTCAACACCCATCATCACTACTATCCATACTACTACTATTACTATTACTATTACCCCTTGCAGTAGTGAGCTTCAGGAGTTATTGGGTAACCTATTCATGGCCACAGAGATGCCTGAAGCCCCTAAACAAAGCTTCAGAGGACTATTTGGCGGAGGTGTGAGTCAATTGGATCGAGAAGAATTATGTAAGTATAATAATGATAATAATGATGATGATGATGATGATGATGATGATAGTTGTAATGATAGAGAAATAATAATAATATATAAATAAATAGATAGATAGATAATACCTTTATCAGTATATTGTTAACTACGTACTGTGATAATAATAATACATAAAAATAATTGAAATATAATCATCTATATAATAACAATAACATGAAATCAACAAATAAATAATAATAATAAAAAATAAAATAATAACCATAATATAAAATAAACAAATAATAATCATTAAAAAATAAAAAAATAAATCGAAAAATAACCACCAACACATATATAATAACAACAACATAAAATAAACCAATAAATAAATAAATAATAACAATAATCATAAAAAAATAACAAGAATAAATCAAAAAAATAACAACCACAACACATATATAATAACAACAACAACAGCAACAACAACAACAACATAAAAGAAATATATAAACACAAATAAATAACAATAATTATCCTTCCAACATAAAATAATAACATAATAATAACAACAACAAAATAAATTTTAAAAAATCAAAAATAAATATATATGTTCTTCCTGTTGCTTTAGGACATCCGAAGTGAAAGTGTTTGACGTGTTCTCAGAGACCAAAACAAACAACAACAACAACAACAGAAGGAGGCTCAAAATTATAGAAAGTAGAGACAAAAAAGAAAAAGATTTAGAAGGCAAAGGAGAACATGATGAAAAAGAAGAAGAGAAGAAAAATGAAAATAAAACAGAGGAGGACAAGGATTCTGGAAACAGAATTATGGAAGGAAAAAAACAAAAGAACAGAGAAAAACCATGAAACAGCAAGCAAAAATGTGAATGACGTGCGTATGTTAACTTTCTCACTCAAACTTTCACTACCTCTCTGCTACGTCACTCTTCTCATGACCTAAAGTTTATGTGTTCAGGAATTACCTCGTGCAATCCTCCGGCTCTTTTGTAGCTTCCTTATGTTCTTATGTTATGTTCTTATATTCTTATGTTCTTATGTTCTTATGTTCTTATGTTATGTTCTTCTGTTCTTATGTCCGATGCCATTTCACAGCTGCTGCTGAGTGAGAGGCATCATTCGTCGACCCTAGCGGGAGTATATGGTCTATAGATACATAACCTTTTTATCATTATTTCAGAGACGAGGATGGACAGAGCATTTCAGCGGCAAGGATAATGATAAGCGGAGAGTGGGTGGTGGTGGCGTGTGGATGGAAGGCGGTGCAAGTGTGGAGTACGGTGGATTGGAAGCGGATTGTGATGTATCCACTCGTGTAAAAACTGACTGCCTTGGCGCTGCTGTCTGTTGGTGGCGGTTGAGTGTGTGTGTGTATGTGTGTGTGTGTGTTCTTGAGAGATTTGTGTATATATACTGTATAGAGAAATTATCCTAACAGTCATGGCATCGCTTCCTCTTCCGGCAAGCTTTGGCTGGAGGGAGAAGCCTTCCATTTTGCTGTACTTTTGTGTATCAAGTAGATATTATAGTAGTAGTGTAGCCACCTGGACAGCCTCGTTAGATCCAGTAGGACTGTTGATGTCTGTTCTTCCTTTGTACACACACACACACACACACACACACACACACACATACATACACACACACTAATTATTCTCCTTATTTTCAGACAAGGCAGGGGATGTATACCAGCTATCTCTTTCCTCCTCCTCCTCCTCCTCCTCCTCTTCCTCCTCCAGGGAAGAGCGGAAGCCATTATTGGGTCATCTTTCTGCAGTACTTGATGTGGTAAGTGTAACCTTCCTCCTCCTCCTCCTCCTCCTCCTCCTCTTTTTGGAATGGACTACCCTCAAACATTGTCAAAACCTTTTTTTTAAATGCTTTGATAATTACTTTATATCAAATCAAATCCCCGGCTGGCACTGTTCTTTTCAGGTTAATTAAACATTTATTTTGTGCTTCTGTTCTTCAAACTTGTCTATAAAGTTTGTTTTGTAGATTACAACATTTTCTTATTGTGCTCTTAAATTCAGGTCGTTTTTCATTAGTACAAGGTATGGTTTCTTTTCCAGCCAAGTTTGGGTGGAAGGAGGGAGGCGATGTGGGAGGAGCCTTCCATTGTTCTATCCTTTCTATAATAGTAATAGTAATAGTTAGTTTGTGGGAGGAGCCTTCCATTGTTCTATCCTTTCTCTAATAGTAATAGTAATAGTTAGGAGCCTTCTATTGTTCTATCCTTTCACTAATAGTAATAGTAATAGTTAGGAACCTTCCATTGTTCTATCCTTTCACTAATAGTAATAGTAATAGTTAGGAGCCTTCCATTGTTCTATCCTTTCACTAATAGTAATAGTAATAGTTAGGAGCCTTCTATTGTTCTATCCTTTCACTAATAGTAATAGTAATAGTTAGGAGCCTTCTATTGTTCTATCCTTTCACTAATAGTAATAGTAATAGTTAGGAGCCTTCCATTGTTCTATCCTTTCACTAATAGTAATAGTAATAGTTAGGAACCTTCCATTGTTCTATCCTTTCTATAATAGTAATAGTAATAGTTAGGAACCTTCCATTGTTCTATCCTTTCACTAATAGTAATAGTAATAGTTAGGAACCTTCCATTGTTCTATCCTTTCACTAATAGTAATAGTAATAGTTAGGAACCTTCCATTGTTCTATCCTTTCACTAATAGTAATAGTAATAGTTAGGAACCTTCTATTGTTCTATCCTTTCACTAATAGTAATAGTAATAGTTAGGAACCTTCCATTGTTCTATCCTTTCTATAATAGTAATAGTTAGGAGCCTTCTATTGTTCTATCCTTTCACTAATAGTAATAGTAATAGTTAGGAGCCTTCCATTGTTCTATCCTTTCACTAATAGTAATAGTAATAGTTAGGAGCCTTCCATTGTTCTATCCTTTCACTAATAGTAATAGTAATAGTTAGGAGCCTTCTATTGTTCTATCCTTTCACTAATAGTAATAGTAATAGTTAGGAGCCTTCCATTGTTCTATCCTTTCTATAATAGTAATAGTAATAGTTAGGAACCTTCCATTGTTCTATCCTTTCACTAATAGTAATAGTAATAGTTAGGAGCCTTCTATTGTTCTATCCTTTCACTAATAGTAATAGTAATAGTTAGGAACCTTCCATTATTCTATCCTTTCTATAATAGTAATAGTAATAGTTAGGAGCCTTCCATTGTTCTATCCTTTCACTAATAGTAATAGTAATAGTTAGGAACCTTCCATTGTTCTATCCTTTCACTAATAGTAATAGTAATAGTTAGGAGCCTTCTATTGTTCTATCCTTTCACTAATAGTAATAGTAATAGTTAGGAACCTTCCATTGTTCTATCCTTTCACTAATAGTAATAGTAATAGTTAGGAGCCTTCTATTGTTCTATCCTTTCTCTAATAGTAATAGTAATAGTTAGGAGTCTTCTATTGTTCTATCCTTTCACTAATAGTAATAGTAATAGTTAGGAACCTTCCATTGTTCTATCCTTTCACTAATAGTAATAGTAATAGTTAGGAGCCTTCTATTGTTCTATCCTTTCACTAATAGTAATAGTAATAGTTAGGAACCTTCCATTGTTCTATCCTTTCTCTAATAGTAATAGTAATAGTTAGGAGCCTTCCATTGTTCTATCCTTTCACTAATAGTAATAGTAATAGTTAGGAGCCTTCCATTGTTCTATCCTTTCACTAATAGTAATAGTAATAGTTAGGAACCTTCCATTGTTCTATCCTTTCACTAATAGTAATAGTAATAGTTAGGAGCCTTCCATTGTTCTATCCTTTCACTAATAGTAATAGTAATAGTTAGGAACCTTCCATTGTTCTATCCTTTCACTAATAGTAATAGTAATAGTTAGGAGCCTTCCATTGTTCTATCCTTTCACTAATAGTAATAGTAATAGTTAGGAGCCTTCTATTGTTCTATCCTTTCACTAATAGTAATAGTAATAGTTAGGAGCCTTCCATTGTTCTATCCTTTCACTAATAGTAATAGTAATAGTTAGGAACCTTCCATTGTTCTATCCTTTCTCTAATAGTAATAGTAATAGTTAGGAGCCTTCCATTGTTCTATCCTTTCACTAATAGTAATAGTAATAGTTAGGAGCCTTCCATTGTTCTATCCTTTCACTAATAGTAATAGTAATAGTTAGGAACCTTCCATTGTTCTATCCTTTCACTAATAGTAATAGTAATAGTTAGGAGCCTTCCATTGTTCTATCCTTTCACTAATAGTAATAGTAATGGTTAGGAACCTTCCATTGTTCTATCCTTTCACTAATAGTAATAGTAATAGTTAGGAGCCTTCTATTGTTCTATCCTTTCACTAATAGTAATAGTAATAGTTAGGAACCTTCCATTGTTCTATCCTTTCTATAATAGTAATAGTAATAGTTAGGAGCCTTCCATTGTTCTATCCTTTCACTAATAGTAATAGTAATAGTTAGGAACCTTCCATTGTTCTATCCTTTCACTAATAGTAATAGTAATAGTTAGGAACCTTCTATTGTTCTATCCTTTCACTAATAGTAATAGTAATAGTTAGGAGCCTTCCATTGTTCTATCCTTTCACTAATAGTAATAGTAATAGTTAGGAACCTTCCATTGTTCTATCCTTTCACTAATACTAATAGTAATAGTTAGGAACCTTCCATTGTTCTATCCTTTCACTAATAGTAATAGTAATAGTTAGGAACCTTCCATTGTTCTATCCTTTCACTAATAGTAATAGTAATAGTTAGGAGCCTTCTATTGTTCTATCCTTTCACTAATAGTAATAGTAATAGTTAGGAACCTTCTATTGTTCTATCCTTTCACTAATAGTAATAGTAATAGTTAGGAACCTTCCATTGTTCTATCCTTTCACTAATAGTAATAGTAATAGTTAGGAGCCTTCTATTGTTCTATCCTTTCACTAATAGTAATAGTAATAGTTAGGAACCTTCCATTGTTCTATCCTTTCACTAATAGTAATAGTAATAGTTAGGAGCCTTCCATTGTTCTATCCTTTCTATAATAGTAATAGTAATAGTTAGGAGCCTTCCATTGTTCTATCCTTTCACTAATAGTAATAGTAATAGTTAGGAACCTTCTATTGTTCTATCCTTTCACTAATAGTAATAGTAATAGTTAGGAGCCTTCCATTGTTTTATCCTTTCACTAATAGTAATAGTAATAGTTAGGAGCCTTCTATTGTTCTATCCTTTCACTAATAGTAATAGTAATAGTTAGGAACCTTCCATTGTTCTATCCTTTCACTAATAGTAATAGTAATAGTTAGGAGCCTTCTATTGTTCTATCCTTTCACTAATAGTAATAGTAATAGTTAGGAACCTTCCATTGTTCTATCCTTTCTATAATAGTAATAGTAATAGTTAGGAACCTTCCATTGTTCTATCCTTTCTATAATAGTAATAGTAATAGTTAGGAGCCTTCCATTGTTCTATCCTTTCACTAATAGTAATAGTAATAGTTAGGAGCCTTCCATTGTTCTATCCTTTCACTAATAGTAATAGTAATAGTTAGGAACCTTCCATTGTTCTATCCTTTCTATAATAGTAATAGTAATAGTTAGGAGCCTTCCATTGTTCTATCCTTTCACTAATAGTAATAGTAATAGTTAGGAGCCTTCTATTGTTCTATCCTTTCACTAATAGTAATAGTAATAGTTAGGAACCTTCCATTGTTCTATCCTTTCACTAATAGTAATAGTAATAGTTAGGAACCTTCTATTGTTCTATCCTTTCACTAATAGTAATAGTAATAGTTAGGAGCCTTCTATTGTTCTATCCTTTCTCTAATAGTAATAGTAATAGTTAGGAACCTTCCATTGTTCTATCCTTTCTATAATAGTAATAGTAATAGTTAGGAGCCTTCCATTGTTCTATCCTTTCACTAATAGTAATAGTAATAGTTAGGAACCTTCCATTGTTCTATCCTTTCACTAATAGTAATAGTAATAGTTAGGAACCTTCCATTGTTCTATCCTTTCACTAATAGTAATAGTAATAGTTAGGAACCTTCCATTGTTCTATCCTTTCACTAATAGTAATAGTAATAGTTAGGAACCTTCCATTGTTCTATCCTTTCTATAATAGTAATAGTAATAGTTAGGAGCCTTCTATTGTTCTATCCTTTCACTAATAGTAATAGTAATAGTTAGGAACCTTCCATTGTTCTATCCTTTCACTAATAGTAATAGTAATAGTTAGGAGCCTTCCATTGTTCTATCCTTTCTATAATAGTAATAGTAATAGTTAGGAACCTTCCATTGTTCTATCCTTTCACTAATAGTAATAGTAATAGTTAGGAACCTTCTATTGTTCTATCCTTTCACTAATAGTAATAGTAATAGTTAGGAGCCTTCTATTGTTCTATCCTTTCACTAATAGTAATAGTAATAGTTAGGAGCCTTCCATTGTTCTATCCTTTCACTAATAGTAATAGTAATAGTTAGGAACCTTCCATTGTTCTATCCTTTCACTAATAGTAATAGTAATAGTTAGGAGCCTTCCATTGTTCTATCCTTTCTATAATAGTAATAGTAATAGTTAGGAGCCTTCCATTGTTCTATCCTTTCTATAATAGTAATAGTAATAGTTAGGAGCCTTCTATTGTTCTATCCTTTCACTAATAGTAATAGTAATAGTTAGGAACCTTCCATTGTTCTATCCTTTCACTAATAGTAATAGTAATAGTTAGGAACCTTCCATTGTTCTATCCTTTCTATAATAGTAATAGTAATAGTTAGGAACCTTCCATTGTTCTATCCTTTCACTAATAGTAATAGTAATAGTTAGGAGCCTTCTATTGTTCTATCCTTTCACTAATAGTAATAGTAATAGTTAGGAGCCTTCTATTGTTCTATCCTTTCACTAATAGTAATAGTAATAGTTAGGAGCCTTCTATTGTTCTATCCTTTCTCTAATAGTAATAGTAATAGTTAGGAACCTTCCATTGTTCTATCCTTTCTATAATAGTAATAGTAATAGTTAGGAACCTTCCATTGTTCTATCCTTTCACTAATAGTAATAGTAATAGTTAGGAACCTTCCATTGTTCTATCCTTTCACTAATAGTAATAGTAATAGTTAGGAACCTTCCATTGTTCTATCCTTTCATTAATAGTAATAGTAATAGTTAGGAGCCTTCTATTGTTCTATCCTTTCACTAATAGTAATAGTAATAGTTAGGAGCCTTCCATTGTTCTATCCTTTCTATAATAGTAATAGTAATAGTTAGGAACCTTCCATTGTTCTATCCTTTCACTAATAGTAATAGTAATAGTTAGGAACCTTCTATTGTTCTATCCTTTCACTAATAGTAATAGTAATAGTTAGGAGCCTTCCATTGTTCTATCCTTTCACTAATAGTAATAGTAATAGTTAGGAACCTTCTATTGTTCTATCCTTTCTATAATAGTAATAGTAATAGTTAGGAACCTTCCATTGTTCTATCCTTTCACTAATAGTAATAGTAATAGTTAGGAACCTTCCATTGTTCTATCCTTTCACTAATAGTAATAGTAATAGTTAGGAACCTTCCATTGTTCTATCCTTTCACTAATAGTAATAGTAATAGTTAGGAGCCTTCCATTGTTCTATCCTTTCACTAATAGTAATAGTAATAGTTAGGAACCTTCTATTGTTCTATCCTTTCACTAATAGTAATAGTAATAGTTAGGAGCCTTCTATTGTTCTATCCTTTCACTAATAGTAATAGTAATAGTTAGGAACCTTCCATTGTTCTATCCTTTCACTAATAGTAATAGTAATAGTTAGGAACCTTCCATTGTTCTATCCTTTCACTAATAGTAATAGTAATAGTTAGGAGCCTTCTATTGTTCTATCCTTTCACTAATAGTAATAGTAATAGTTAGGAGCCTTCCATTGTTCTATCCTTTCACTAATAGTAATAGTAATAGTTAGGAACCTTCCATTGTTCTATCCTTTCACTAATAGTAATAGTAATAGTTAGGAGCCTTCTATTGTTCTATCCTTTCACTAATAGTAATAGTAATAGTTAGGAGCCTTCCATTGTTCTATCCTTTCACTAATAGTAATAGTAATAGTTAGGAACCTTCCATTGTTCTATCCTTTCACTAATAGTAATAGTAATAGTTAGGAACCTTCTATTGTTCTATCCTTTCACTAATAGTAATAGTAATAGTTAGGAACCTTCCATTGTTCTATCCTTTCACTAATAGTAATAGTAATAGTTAGGAGCCTTCCATTGTTCTATCCTTTCACTAATAGTAATAGTAATAGTTAGGAGCCTTCCATTGTTCTATCCTTTCACTAATAGTAATAGTAATAGTTAGGAGCCTTCTATTGTTCTATCCTTTCTATAATAGTAATAGTAATAGTTAGGAACCTTCCATTGTTCTATCCTTTCACTAATAGTAATAGTAATAGTTAGGAGCCTTCCATTGTTCTATCCTTTCACTAATAGTAATAGTAATAGTTAGGAACCTTCCATTGTTCTATCCTTTCTATAATAGTAATAGTAATAGTTAGGAGCCTTCTATTGTTCTATCCTTTCACTAATAGTAATAGTAATAGTTAGGAGCCTTCTATTGTTCTATCCTTTCACTAATAGTAATAGTAATAGTTAGGAACCTTCCATTGTTCTATCCTTTCACTAATAGTAATAGTAATAGTTAGGAGCCTTCTATTGTTCTATCCTTTCACTAATAGTAATAGTAATAGTTAGGAACCTTCCATTGTTCTATCCTTTCACTAATAGTAATAGTAATAGTTAGGAGCCTTCCATTGTTCTATCCTTTCTATAATAGTAATAGTAATAGTTAGGAGCCTTCCATTGTTCTATCCTTTCACTAATAGTAATAGTAATAGTTAGGAACCTTCTATTGTTCTATCCTTTCACTAATAGTAATAGTAATAGTTAGGAGCCTTCCATTGTTCTATCCTTTCACTAATAGTAATAGTAATAGTTAGGAGCCTTCTATTGTTCTATCCTTTCACTAATAGTAATAGTAATAGTTAGGAACCTTCCATTGTTCTATCCTTTCACTAATAGTAATAGTAATAGTTAGGAGCCTTCTATTGTTCTATCCTTTCACTAATAGTAATAGTAATAGTTAGGAACCTTCCATTGTTCTATCCTTTCTATAATAGTAATAGTAATAGTTAGGAACCTTCCATTGTTCTATCCTTTCTATAATAGTAATAGTAATAGTTAGGAGCCTTCCATTGTTCTATCCTTTCACTAATAGTAATAGTAATAGTTAGGAGCCTTCCATTGTTCTATCCTTTCACTAATAGTAATAGTAATAGTTAGGAACCTTCCATTGTTCTATCCTTTCTATAATAGTAATAGTAATAGTTAGGAGCCTTCCATTGTTCTATCCTTTCACTAATAGTAATAGTTAGGAGCCTTCTATTGTTCTATCCTTTCACTAATAGTAATAGTAATAGTTAGGAACCTTCCATTGTTCTATCCTTTCACTAATAGTAATAGTAATAGTTAGGAACCTTCTATTGTTCTATCCTTTCACTAATAGTAATAGTAATAGTTAGGAGCCTTCTATTGTTCTATCCTTTCTCTAATAGTAATAGTAATAGTTAGGAACCTTCCATTGTTCTATCCTTTCTATAATAGTAATAGTAATAGTTAGGAGCCTTCCATTGTTCTATCCTTTCACTAATAGTAATAGTAATAGTTAGGAACCTTCCATTGTTCTATCCTTTCACTAATAGTAATAGTAATAGTTAGGAACCTTCCATTGTTCTATCCTTTCACTAATAGTAATAGTAATAGTTAGGAACCTTCCATTGTTCTATCCTTTCACTAATAGTAATAGTAATAGTTAGGAACCTTCCATTGTTCTATCCTTTCTATAATAGTAATAGTAATAGTTAGGAGCCTTCTATTGTTCTATCCTTTCACTAATAGTAATAGTAATAGTTAGGAACCTTCCATTGTTCTATCCTTTCACTAATAGTAATAGTAATAGTTAGGAGCCTTCCATTGTTCTATCCTTTCTATAATAGTAATAGTAATAGTTAGGAACCTTCCATTGTTCTATCCTTTCACTAATAGTAATAGTAATAGTTAGGAACCTTCTATTGTTCTATCCTTTCACTAATAGTAATAGTAATAGTTAGGAGCCTTCTATTGTTCTATCCTTTCACTAATAGTAATAGTAATAGTTAGGAGCCTTCCATTGTTCTATCCTTTCACTAATAGTAATAGTAATAGTTAGGAACCTTCCATTGTTCTATCCTTTCACTAATAGTAATAGTAATAGTTAGGAACCTTCCATTGTTCTATCCTTTCACTAATAGTAATAGTAATAGTTAGGAGCCTTCTATTGTTCTATCCTTTCACTAATAGTAATAGTAATAGTTAGGAGCCTTCTATTGTTCTATCCTTTCACTAATAGTAATAGTAATAGTTAGGAGCCTTCTATTGTTCTATCCTTTCTCTAATAGTAATAGTAATAGTTAGGAACCTTCCATTGTTCTATCCTTTCTATAATAGTAATAGTAATAGTTAGGAACCTTCCATTGTTCTATCCTTTCACTAATAGTAATAGTAATAGTTAGGAGCCTTCCATTGTTCTATCCTTTCACTAATAGTAATAGTAATAGTTAGGAACCTTCTATTGTTCTATCCTTTCACTAATAGTAATAGTAATAGTTAGGAGCCTTCTATTGTTCTATCCTTTGACTAATAGTAATAGTAATAGTTAGGAACCTTCCATTGTTCTATCCTTTCACTAATAGTAATAGTAATAGTTAGGAACCTTCCATTGTTCTATCCTTTCACTAATAGTAATAGTAATAGTTAGGAGCCTTCTATTGTTCTATCCTTTCACTAATAGTAATAGTAATAGTTAGGAGCCTTCCATTGTTCTATCCTTTCACTAATAGTAATAGTAATAGTTAGGAACCTTCCATTGTTCTATCCTTTCACTAATAGTAATAGTAATAGTTAGGAGCCTTCTATTGTTCTATCCTTTCACTAATAGTAATAGTAATAGTTAGGAACCTTCCATTGTTCTATCCTTTCACTAATAGTAATAGTAATAGTTAGGAACCTTCCATTGTTCTATCCTTTCACTAATAGTAATAGTAATAGTTAGGAACCTTCCATTGTTCTATCCTTTCACTAATAGTAATAGTAATAGTTAGGAGCCTTCCATTGTTCTATCCTTTCATTAATAGTAATAGTAATAGTTAGGAGCCTTCCATTGTTCTATCCTTTCACTAATAGTAATAGTAATAGTTAGGAACCTTCCATTGTTCTATCCTTTCACTAATAGTAATAGTAATAGTTAGGAACCTTCTATTGTTCTATCCTTTCACTAATAGTAATAGTAATAGTTAGGAACCTTCCATTGTTCTATCCTTTCACTAATAGTAATAGTAATAGTTAGGAGCCTTCCATTGTTCTATCCTTTCACTAATAGTAATAGTAATAGTTAGGAGCCTTCCATTGTTCTATCCTTTCACTAATAGTAATAGTAATAGTTAGGAGCCTTCTATTGTTCTATCCTTTCTATAATAGTAATAGTAATAGTTAGGAACCTTCCATTGTTCTATCCTTTCACTAATAGTAATATTAATAGTTAGGAGCCTTCTATTGTTCTATCCTTTCACTAATAGTAATAGTAATAGTTAGGAACCTTCTATTGTTCTATCCTTTCACTAATAGTAATAGTAATAGTTAGGAACCTTCCATTGTTCTATCCTTTCACTAATAGTAATAGTAATAGTTAGGAGCCTTCTATTGTTCTATCCTTTCACTAATAGTAATAGTAATAGTTAGGAACCTTCCATTGTTCTATCCTTTCTATAATAGTAATAGTAATAGTTAGGAGCCTTCTATTGTTCTATCCTTTCACTAATAGTAATAGTAATAGTTAGGAGCCTTCTATTGTTCTATCCTTTCACTAATAGTAATAGTAATAGTTAGGAGCCTTCCATTGTTCTATCCTTTCACTAATAGTAATAGTAATAGTTAGGAACCTTCCATTGTTCTATCCTTTCTATAATAGTAATAGTAATAGTTAGGAGCCTTCCATTGTTTTATCCTTTCCCTAATAGTAATAGTAATAGTTAGGAGCCTTCTATTGTTCTATCCTTTCACTAATAGTAATAGTAATAGTTAGGAACCTTCCATTGTTCTATCCTTTCACTAATAGTAATAGTAATAGTTAGGAACCTTCCATTGTTCTATCCTTTCACTAATAGTAATAGTAATAGTTAGGAACCTTCCATTGTTCTATCCTTTCACTAATAGTAATAGTAATAGTTAGGAGCCTTCCATTGTTCTATCCTTTCTATAATAGTAATAGTTATAGTTAGGAACCTTCCATTGTTCTATCCTTTCACTAATAGTAATAGTAATAGTTAGGAACCTTCTATTGTTCTATCCTTTCACTAATAGTAATAGTAATAGTTAGGAACCTTCTATTGTTCTATCCTTTCACTAATAGTAATAGTAATAGTTAGGAGCCTTCCATTGTTCTATCCTTTCACTAATAGTAATAGTAATAGTTAGGAGCCTTCTATTGTTCTATCCTTTCTATAATAGTAATAGTAATAGTTAGGAACCTTCCATTGTTCTATCCTTTCACTAATAGTAATAGTAATAGTTAGGAGCCTTCCATTGTTCTATCCTTTCACTAATAGTAATAGTAATAGTTAGGAGCCTTCTATTGTTCTATCCTTTCTCTAATAGTAATAGTAATAGTTAGGAGCCTTCCATTGTTCTATCCTTTCACTAATAGTAATAGTAATAGTTAGGAGCCTTCCATTCTTCTATCCTTTCACTAATAGTAATAGTAATAGTTAGGAGCCTTCCATTGTTCTATCCTTTCACTAATAGTAATAGTAATAGTTAGGAACCTTCCATTGTTCTATCCTTTCACTAATAGTAATAGTAATAGTTAGGAGCCTTCCATTGTTCTATCCTTTCACTAATAGTAATAGTAATAGTTAGGAACCTTCCATTGTTCTATCCTTTCTATAATAGTAATAGTAATAGTTAGGAGCCTTCCATTGTTCTATCCTTTCACTAATAGTAATAGTAATAGTTAGGAGCCTTCCATTGTTCTATCCTTTCACTAATAGTAATAGTAATAGTTAGGAGCCTTCCATTGTTCTATCCTTTCTATAATAGTAATAGTAATAGTTAGGAGCCTTCCATTGTTCTATCCTTTCACTAATAGTAATAGTAATAGTTAGGAGCCTTCTATTGTTCTATCCTTTCACTAATAGTAATAGTAATAGTTAGGAACCTTCCATTGTTCTATCCTTTCACTAATAGTAATAGTAATAGTTAGGAACCTTCCATTGTTCTATCCTTTCACTAATAGTAATAGTAATAGTTAGGAGCCTTCTATTGTTCTATCCTTTCACTAATAGTAATAGTAATAGTTAGGAACCTTCCATTGTTCTATCCTTTCTATAATAGTAATAGTAATAGTTAGGAACCTTCCATTGTTCTATCCTTTCACTAATAGTAATAGTAATAGTTAGGAACCTTCCATTGTTCTATCCTTTCTATAATAGTAATAGTAATAGTTAGGAGCCTTCCATTGTTCTATCCTTTCACTAATAGTAATAGTAATAGTTAGGAGCCTTCCATTGTTCTATCCTTTCTATAATAGTAATAGTAATAGTTAGGAGCCTTCCATTGTTCTATCCTTTCTATAATAGTAATAGTAATAGTTAGGAGCCTTCTATTGTTCTATCCTTTCACTAATAGTAATAGTAATAGTTAGGAACCTTCCATTGTTCTATCCTTTCACTAATAGTAATAGTAATAGTTAGGAGCCTTCCATTGTTCTATCCTTTCACTAATAGTAATAGTAATAGTTAGGAGCCTTCCATTGTTCTATCCTTTCTATAATAGTAATAGTAATAGTTAGGAGCCTTCCATTGTTCTATCCTTTCACTAATAGTAATAGTAATAGTTAGGAGCCTTCTATTGTTCTATCCTTTCACTAATAGTAATAGTAATAGTTAGGAACCTTCTATTGTTCTATCCTTTCACTAATAGTAATAGTAATAGTTAGGAACCTTCTATTGTTCTATCCTTTCACTAATAGTAATAGTAATAGTTAGGAACCTTCCATTGTTCTATCCTTTCACTAATAGTAATAGTAATAGTTAGGAACCTTCTATTGTTCTATCCTTTCACTAATAGTAATAGTAATAGTTAGGAACCTTCCATTGTTCTATCCTTTCTATAATAGTAATAGTAATAGTTAGGAACCTTCTATTGTTCTATCCTTTCACTAATAGTAATAGTAATAGTTAGGAACCTTCCATTGTTCTATCCTTTCACTAATAGTAATAGTAATAGTTAGGAACCTTCCATTGTTCTATCCTTTCACTAATAGTAATAGTAATAGTTAGGAGCCTTCCATTGTTCTATCCTTTCACTAATAGTAATAGTAATAGTTAGGAGCCTTCCATTGTTCTATCCTTTCACTAATAGTAATAGTAATAGTTAGGAACCTTCCATTGTTCTATCCTTTCACTAATAGTAATAGTAATAGTTAGGAACCTTCCATTGTTCTATCCTTTCACTAATAGTAATAGTGATAGTTAGGAGCCTTCCATTGCTCTATCCTTTCTATAATAGTAATAGTAATAGTTAGGAACCTTCCATTGTTCTATCCTTTCACTAATAGTAATAGTAATAGTTAGGAACCTTCCATTGTTCTATCCTTTCACTAATAGTAATAGTAATAGTTAGGAACCTTCTATTGTTCTATCCTTTCACTAATAGTAATAGTAATAGTTAGGAACCTTCTATTGTTCTATCCTTTCACTAATAGTAATAGTAATAGTTAGGAGCCTTCCATTGTTCTATCCTTTCACTAATAGTAATAGTAATAGTTAGGAGCCTTCCATTGTTCTATCCTTTCACTAATAGTAATAGTAATAGTTAGGAGCCTTCCATTGTTCTATCCTTTCTATAATAGTAATAGTAATAGTTAGGAGCCTTCCATTGTTCTATCCTTTCACTAATAGTAATAGTAATAGTTAGGAGCCTTCCATTGTTCTATCCTTTCACTAATAGTAATAGTAATAGTTAGGAACCTTCTATTGTTCTATCCTTTCACTAATAGTAATAGTAATAGTTAGGAACCTTCCATTGTTCTATCCTTTCACTAATAGTAATAGTAATAGTTAGGAGCCTTCCATTGTTCTATCCTTTCACTAATAGTAATAGTAATAGTTAGGAGCCTTCCATTGTTCTATCCTCTCACTAATAGTAATAGTAATAGTTAGGAGCCTTCTATTGTTCTATCCTTTCTATAATAGTAATAGTAATAGTTAGGAACCTTCCATTGTTCTATCCTTTCACTAATAGTAATAGTAATAGTTAGGAGCCTTCCATTGTTCTATCCTTTCACTAATAGTAATAGTAATAGTTAGGAACCTTCCATTGTTCTATCCTTTCTATAATAGTAATAGTAATAGTTAGGAGCCTTCTATTGTTCTATCCTTTCACTAATAGTAATAGTAATAGTTAGGAGCCTTCTATTGTTCTATCCTTTCACTAATAGTAATAGTAATAGTTAGGAACCTTCCATTGTTCTATCCTTTCACTAATAGTAATAGTAATAGTTAGGAGCCTTCTATTGTTCTATCCTTTCACTAATAGTAATAGTAATAGTTAGGAACCTTCCATTGTTCTATCCTTTCACTAATAGTAATAGTAATAGTTAGGAGCCTTCCATTGTTCTATCCTTTCTATAATAGTAATAGTAATAGTTAGGAGCCTTCCATTGTTCTATCCTTTCACTAATAGTAATAGTAATAGTTAGGAACCTTCTATTGTTCTATCCTTTCACTAATAGTAATAGTAATAGTTAGGAGCCTTCCATTGTTCTATCCTTTCACTAATAGTAATAGTAATAGTTAGGAGCCTTCTATTGTTCTATCCTTTCACTAATAGTAATAGTAATAGTTAGGAACCTTCCATTGTTCTATCCTTTCACTAATAGTAATAGTAATAGTTAGGAGCCTTCTATTGTTCTATCCTTTCACTAATAGTAATAGTAATAGTTAGGAACCTTCCATTGTTCTATCCTTTCTATAATAGTAATAGTAATAGTTAGGAACCTTCCATTGTTCTATCCTTTCTATAATAGTAATAGTAATAGTTAGGAGCCTTCCATTGTTCTATCCTTTCACTAATAGTAATAGTAATAGTTAGGAGCCTTCCATTGTTCTATCCTTTCACTAATAGTAATAGTAATAGTTAGGAACCTTCCATTGTTCTATCCTTTCTATAATAGTAATAGTAATAGTTAGGAGCCTTCCATTGTTCTATCCTTTCACTAATAGTAATAGTAATAGTTAGGAGCCTTCTATTGTTCTATCCTTTCACTAATAGTAATAGTAATAGTTAGGAACCTTCCATTGTTCTATCCTTTCACTAATAGTAATAGTAATAGTTAGGAACCTTCTATTGTTCTATCCTTTCACTAATAGTAATAGTAATAGTTAGGAGCCTTCTATTGTTCTATCCTTTCTCTAATAGTAATAGTAATAGTTAGGAACCTTCCATTGTTCTATCCTTTCTATAATAGTAATAGTAATAGTTAGGAGCCTTCCATTGTTCTATCCTTTCACTAATAGTAATAGTAATAGTTAGGAACCTTCCATTGTTCTATCCTTTCACTAATAGTAATAGTAATAGTTAGGAACCTTCCATTGTTCTATCCTTTCACTAATAGTAATAGTAATAGTTAGGAACCTTCCATTGTTCTATCCTTTCACTAATAGTAATAGTAATAGTTAGGAACCTTCCATTGTTCTATCCTTTCTATAATAGTAATAGTAATAGTTAGGAGCCTTCTATTGTTCTATCCTTTCACTAATAGTAATAGTAATAGTTAGGAACCTTCCATTGTTCTATCCTTTCACTAATAGTAATAGTAATAGTTAGGAGCCTTCCATTGTTCTATCCTTTCTATAATAGTAATAGTAATAGTTAGGAACCTTCCATTGTTCTATCCTTTCACTAATAGTAATAGTAATAGTTAGGAACCTTCTATTGTTCTATCCTTTCACTAATAGTAATAGTAATAGTTAGGAGCCTTCTATTGTTCTATCCTTTCACTAATAGTAATAGTAATAGTTAGGAGCCTTCCATTGTTCTATCCTTTCACTAATAGTAATAGTAATAGTTAGGAACCTTCCATTGTTCTATCCTTTCACTAATAGTAATAGTAATAGTTAGGAACCTTCCATTGTTCTATCCTTTCACTAATAGTAATAGTAATAGTTAGGAGCCTTCTATTGTTCTATCCTTTCACTAATAGTAATAGTAATAGTTAGGAGCCTTCTATTGTTCTATCCTTTCACTAATAGTAATAGTAATAGTTAGGAGCCTTCTATTGTTCTATCCTTTCTCTAATAGTAATAGTAATAGTTAGGAACCTTCCATTGTTCTATCCTTTCTATAATAGTAATAGTAATAGTTAGGAACCTTCCATTGTTCTATCCTTTCACTAATAGTAATAGTAATAGTTAGGAGCCTTCCATTGTTCTATCCTTTCACTAATAGTAATAGTAATAGTTAGGAACCTTCTATTGTTCTATCCTTTCACTAATAGTAATAGTAATAGTTAGGAGCCTTCTATTGTTCTATCCTTTCACTAATAGTAATAGTAATAGTTAGGAACCTTCCATTGTTCTATCCTTTCACTAATAGTAATAGTAATAGTTAGGAACCTTCCATTGTTCTATCCTTTCACTAATAGTAATAGTAATAGTTAGGAGCCTTCTATTGTTCTATCCTTTCACTAATAGTAATAGTAATAGTTAGGAGCCTTCCATTGTTCTATCCTTTCACTAATAGTAATAGTAATAGTTAGGAACCTTCCATTGTTCTATCCTTTCACTAATAGTAATAGTAATAGTTAGGAGCCTTCTATTGTTCTATCCTTTCACTAATAGTAATAGTAATAGTTAGGAGCCTTCCATTGTTCTATCCTTTCACTAATAGTAATAGTAATAGTTAGGAACCTTCCATTGTTCTATCCTTTCACTAATAGTAATAGTAATAGTTAGGAACCTTCTATTGTTCTATCCTTTCACTAATAGTAATAGTAATAGTTAGGAACCTTCCATTGTTCTATCCTTTCACTAATAGTAATAGTAATAGTTAGGAGCCTTCCATTGTTCTATCCTTTCACTAATAGTAATAGTAATAGTTAGGAGCCTTCCATTGTTCTATCCTTTCACTAATAGTAATAGTAATAGTTAGGAGCCTTCTATTGTTCTATCCTTTCTATAATAGTAATAGTAATAGTTAGGAACCTTCCATTGTTCTATCCTTTCACTAATAGTAATAGTAATAGTTAGGAGCCTTCCATTGTTCTATCCTTTCACTAATAGTAATAGTAATAGTTAGGAGCCTTCTATTGTTCTATCCTTTCACTAATAGTAATAGTAATAGTTAGGAACCTTCTATTGTTCTATCCTTTCACTAATAGTAATAGTAATAGTTAGGAACCTTCCATTGTTCTATCCTTTCACTAATAGTAATAGTAATAGTTAGGAGCCTTCTATTGTTCTATCCTTTCACTAATAGTAATAGTAATAGTTAGGAACCTTCCATTGTTCTATCCTTTCTATAATAGTAATAGTAATAGTTAGGAGCCTTCTATTGTTCTATCCTTTCACTAATAGTAATAGTAATAGTTAGGAGCCTTCTATTGTTCTATCCTTTCACTAATAGTAATAGTAATAGTTAGGAGCCTTCCATTGTTCTATCCTTTCACTAATAGTAATAGTAATAGTTAGGAACCTTCCATTGTTCTATCCTTTCTATAATAGTAATAGTAATAGTTAGGAGCCTTCCATTGTTTTATCCTTTCCCTAATAGTAATAGTAATAGTTAGGAGCCTTCTATTGTTCTATCCTTTCACTAATAGTAATAGTAATAGTTAGGAACCTTCCATTGTTCTATCCTTTCACTAATAGTAATAGTAATAGTTAGGAACCTTCCATTGTTCTATCCTTTCACTAATAGTAATAGTAATAGTTAGGAACCTTCCATTGTTCTATCCTTTCACTAATAGTAATAGTAATAGTTAGGAGCCTTCCATTGTTCTATCCTTTCTATAATAGTAATAGTAATAGTTAGGAACCTTCCATTGTTCTATCCTTTCACTAATAGTAATAGTAATAGTTAGGAACCTTCTATTGTTCTATCCTTTCACTAATAGTAATAGTAATAGTTAGGAACCTTCTATTGTTCTATCCTTTCACTAATAGTAATAGTAATAGTTAGGAGCCTTCCATTGTTCTATCCTTTCACTAATAGTAATAGTAATAGTTAGGAGCCTTCTATTGTTCTATCCTTTCTATAATAGTAATAGTAATAGTTAGGAACCTTCCATTGTTCTATCCTTTCACTAATAGTAATAGTAATAGTTAGGAGCCTTCCATTGTTCTATCCTTTCACTAATAGTAATAGTAATAGTTAGGAGCCTTCTATTGTTCTATCCTTTCTCTAATAGTAATAGTAATAGTTAGGAGCCTTCCATTGTTCTATCCTTTCACTAATAGTAATAGTAATAGTTAGGAGCCTTCCATTGTTCTATCCTTTCACTAATAGTAATAGTAATAGTTAGGAGCCTTCCATTGTTCTATCCTTTCACTAATAGTAATAGTAATAGTTAGGAACCTTCCATTGTTCTATCCTTTCACTAATAGTAATAGTAATAGTTAGGAGCCTTCCATTGTTCTATCCTTTCACTAATAGTAATAGTAATAGTTAGGAACCTTCCATTGTTCTATCCTTTCTATAATAGTAATAGTAATAGTTAGGAGCCTTCTATTGTTCTATCCTTTCACTAATAGTAATAGTAATAGTTAGGAACCTTCCATTGTTCTATCCTTTCACTAATAGTAATAGTAATAGTTAGGAACCTTCCATTGTTCTATCCTTTCACTAATAGTAATAGTAATAGTTAGGAGCCTTCTATTGTTCTATCCTTTCACTAATAGTAATAGTAATAGTTAGGAACCTTCCATTGTTCTATCCTTTCTATAATAGTAATAGTAATAGTTAGGAACCTTCCATTGTTCTATCCTTTCACTAATAGTAATAGTAATAGTTAGGAACCTTCCATTGTTCTATCCTTTCTATAATAGTAATAGTAATAGTTAGGAGCCTTCCATTGTTCTATCCTTTCACTAATAGTAATAGTAATAGTTAGGAGCCTTCCATTGTTCTATCCTTTCTATAATAGTAATAGTAATAGTTAGGAGCCTTCCATTGTTCTATCCTTTCTATAATAGTAATAGTAATAGTTAGGAGCCTTCTATTGTTCTATCCTTTCACTAATAGTAATAGTAATAGTTAGGAACCTTCCATTGTTCTATCCTTTCACTAATAGTAATAGTAATAGTTAGGAGCCTTCCATTGTTCTATCCTTTCACTAATAGTAATAGTAATAGTTAGGAGCCTTCCATTGTTCTATCCTTTCTATAATAGTAATAGTAATAGTTAGGAGCCTTCCATTGTTCTATCCTTTCACTAATAGTAATAGTAATAGTTAGGAACCTTCCATTGTTCTATCCTTTCACTAATAGTAATAGTAATAGTTAGGAGCCTTCCATTGTTCTATCCTTTCACTAATAGTAATAGTAATAGTTAGGAGCCTTCTATTGTTCTATCCTTTCACTAATAGTAATAGTAATAGTTAGGAACCTTCTATTGTTCTATCCTTTCACTAATAGTAATAGTAATAGTTAGGAACCTTCTATTGTTCTATCCTTTCACTAATAGTAATAGTAATAGTTAGGAACCTTCCATTGTTCTATCCTTTCACTAATAGTAATAGTAATAGTTAGGAACCTTCTATTGTTCTATCCTTTCACTAATAGTAATAGTAATAGTTAGGAACCTTCCATTGTTCTATCCTTTCTATAATAGTAATAGTAATAGTTAGGAACCTTCTATTGTTCTATCCTTTCACTAATAGTAATAGTAATAGTTAGGAACCTTCCATTGTTCTATCCTTTCACTAATAGTAATAGTAATAGTTAGGAACCTTCCATTGTTCTATCCTTTCACTAATAGTAATAGTAATAGTTAGGAGCCTTCCATTGTTCTATCCTTTCACTAATAGTAATAGTAATAGTTAGGAACCTTCCATTGTTCTATCCTTTCACTAATAGTAATAGTAATAGTTAGGACCACCTTCCATTGTTCTATCCTTTCACTAATAGTAATAGTAATAGTTAGGAACCTTCCATTGTTCTATCCTTTCACTAATAGTAATAGTAATAGTTAGGAGCCTTCCATTGTTCTATCCTTTCACTAATAGTAATAGTAATAGTTAGGAGCCTTCCATTGTTCTATCCTTTCACTAATAGTAATAGTAATAGTTAGGAACCTTCCATTGTTCTATCCTTTCACTAATAGTAATAGTAATAGTTAGGAACCTTCTATTGTTCTATCCTTTCACTAATAGTAATAAATAGTTAGGAACCTTCTATTGTTCTATCCTTTCACTAATAGTAATAGTAATAGTTAGGAGCCTTCCATTGTTCTATCCTTTCACTAATAGTAATAGTAATAGTTAGGAGCCTTCCATTGTTCTATCCTTTCACTAATAGTAATAGTAATAGTTAGGAGCCTTCCATTGTTCTATCCT